>JACEIK010002120.1:142725-153325 GCA_018107945.1 Datura stramonium | reverse complement strand
CATTGTGATGGTACCAAAATTTTTCTAAAAAAGTCAAAATATAAAAAGATAAACATACTAAAGAACTAAAAGAATTTAACATCTAATTTATATACACAAATAGAAGTAATCTATTTATATAATGTAATTTTCAAGGGATCTTGATAAAAATGGCTCCGCAGTAACTATAAAAAAGTTTTCATTAAGATTAATGAAAATTTTATATGAAATTATTTCTATTTTTTTTCAAAAATATTTTTTAAAAACAACCTAAAAAGGAAATAAGTTTATATAAATTGAAAAGAATAATAAAACAGTGTCACGACCAACTTTTTAAATAAGTCATTACCTGAAATTCGGTACCTTAATTTTACAGTTCTAACCTGAACTTTTAAATCACATACCCCATATGTATTTAAAATAAATAACCAAATTTTTGTATCAAAAGGTCTATTCCAAACAATTATTAAATGATTCAAAAATATATTGAAAACTGAGAACAATTAGAGAGTATTATAAATGATAGCAAGCAATGTGAACAACCATAAATTAATTAAAGCACGTATATGAGGCCTCTACTAGAGTGCTAACAGGAATGCACATGACATAGATTTTTTGGCTAATCTCTAGAATTAGGAGTGGGCATGGTATGATTTATACCGAATACTATATCGAAATTGAAAATTTTAATATCGCGATATGGATATTATGGTATTTGGTACGAATTTTAATTTTTTTTTATATTTAGTATGATATTCGGTATTAATAAAATAAATACTGACGGGTCATTATGAGCACCCGTAGGGAGAAGATCAGAGAAGGAAATGTTGAGTCTAGAAGTAACGACTGGTCACAACAATTCGTGCTTACAACCAATGACTCGTTATATGATCTGTAGTGACTGGACGGACATATGTTTAATGCAAATTTTTAGGAGTATTTTTGTAACTTTCTATGCTTTTAACTCCTAAATATGGTCATTTTGGGTTTCCTAAGAGGGGTATTTAAGGCTTAAGCTTAGCCTAAACTCTCATTCCTCTCCAAACACCGTAGGTTTTAAATCAAAGCTCTTAAGGATTCTCAAGAAGCTAGGTTCATCTTCTCCATTTTTCTTGAATCTGAAGCTAGTGTCAAGAATTCTTTAATCCAGGTATACAATCTCAAAGTCTAGTTTCATAAATTCAATTCTTCAAGTCTCTTATGATTTTCATGAATTTCTAGGGTTAGACTCTTTTTATGCAAAACTCTATGATCTCTTATGAATTTAATTCTCTCATGTTTCTATTTATAATTTATGATTACAATCACATGATTTCCATTAAAAAAACTCTCATGATTCTCTATTTTCAATTTAACATGATTTTACTCAAGTATTTATGAATCTCATGAATATCAAGCTTATGTATCATGGATGAATCTTCAATATTATTTTCATGGCTAGTTCACGTATGTTAAGAAGTTTCTGAATTCATCATGTTATTTTAAACTAGTCCATGCAAAACCCATGTTTCATGTATGATTATGAACACTATGTATGTATTGGGAGTAATATTTAACATCGAGTAGGCCCGGGTTCAGCGCACCCTGGTCTAAGAACTACGTGTCACCGTAGGATAAGGAGTCCTTGCCAGTAGAGAGTATCTCCTTTGCTCCAAGCTAAGGGGTCCTCGCCAGTTGAGAGTGTCTCCCTTACGCTACTGGGCTCATGAGTAATATCATGCCTTCATGGTTCTTACCCTTAGCAATGTATGAATACCTTCCCCACCAAGGGTACAAGTCGGGCTCCATGATGCTCACTTGGAGTATGACGATTATGAGAATTCCCCAATGTTCCTCATGTTTCTACGTTTCTCCATGTTCATGTTTCATGGTGTTATGACTTATAGTATATTTGACCCAATAATCAGTTTATAAGTTTTACTTGTGATTTCAAACAAGATAAGCCTTATGTATTGTTTTAAAAACCCTGTGTCATTATACTTTAGATTATGATGAAAAGCTTATATTTTATTACTACATCACGATCATGATTTTTAGCATGTTTCCTTACTCTCATGTTTTACTTATCCTCCATACTCAGTATATTCAAAGTACCGATCGCATACTTTTTATGCTATATCACCTCATGATATAGGTTCGAGTGTTCAGTCTCAGCCTTGCTACTAGATTCGATCTTGTCCCAGTTCAAATCAGTCTTGGTGAGTCCTCATCATTCAAGGATGACAATTTTGATTCATGTCTTCTTTTTTCTTTTTAGTTACAGACTTAGTAGAGCTAGTTGAGGAGTTGTCCCTTCAGCTCATCTTATGTTTAGAGGTTTTTCACACTATGATGTATAGATGCTAAGTAGTTTTGACTTGTTGTCTCTGTTTACATTTCATGATATCATAGACGTTTTCTGCTTATGCCATATCTTATGCTTACTTCTACCTAGTTTGTATGCTTATGCTTATGTTGTACATGTATCATGGGTTAGCCTGGAGCCATTCATGGTTCTAGGTCCCGTGTCAAATCCAGGGTCTATACTTGGGTCATGACAAACTTAGTATCAGAGCATCAAGTTTTGGTATTTCCTAGGGTGTTTGAATACGCGTTTAGTAGAATCTTTTTCATGGATGTGAAATACACCACACTTATGAGGAAGGGGCTATGAAACGTTTTAGAAAATTTTCCTTCTTTCATGTTCTATATCGTGCAAAGAATTCCAACTCTCTCTATTCTTCTAACTCGTGCTATATGCGTTTGTAGAAAATGCCTCCCCGAAAAGCCAAAGAAAGAAGAAATGACAATGGTAATGGTGACGAGAACCCGCCAGCCCCAGCAGACCCTTTGAATGAGCAAGTGACTCATGCGGAGTTTAGGGTTGTTTTTCAAATGTTGGCCCAAGTCATGACTACTCAGGTCAACCAGCAGGCGGTTGCACCGGTAAACCCGAATGGGAGTGCTACAACAGTTAGGGTGCGAGACTTCACCAAAATGAACCCCCTGGATTTTTATGGTTCTAAGATGGACGAGGATCCATAGGAGATCATTAATGAGACCCAAAAGGTTACTTAGATTATGGGGATCACCGGAGAAGAGAGTGCGGACTTGGCCTCCTGTCAGTTAGAGAAGGTAGCTCATATATGGTACAGGCAGTGGAAGGAAGGACGTAGGGCAGGCGCAACCCCTGTTGATTGGGATGAGTTCGTGACAACTTTCTTGGATAGATTATTTTCCTAGGAGATTGGGAAGAAAAGGTTGTAGAGTTTATCACCCTGAAACAGAATAATATGAAGGTTCAGGGGTATGCCTTGAAGTTCACTCAGCTGTCCAACTATGCGTCGGATATAGTTGCCGAGCTGAGGGCTTGTATGAGCAAGTTTGTATCGGGAGTCTCAAATTTAATGGTTAAGGAGTGTAGTATGCCTATTAGTGACATGGATATCTCTCGATTCATGATTCATGCCTAGTAGATTGAGGATGAGAAGTTGATGGAGAAAGAGAGGGAGACCAAGAGGGATAGGATAGGGAACTTTGAGTTTTCACAACAAAGGACAAATGGTGGGTATCGCTCACAGTCCCATCAGAGGTTATCAGTCCCAACTTTATTGTTAGCTAGCATTCCATCTAACATTAGAGGTGATCAGAGGGGTACTCTAAGACTCAGGGGAGCATGTCTGGAGGACGCACATTCCCAGCTTGCAAGAAGTGTGGTAGGAATTACCCTGCAGAGTGCTTGATTGTTTCAGATGCTTGCTTCGGGTGTGGGAAGCCCGGTCACAAACTCAGAGATTATCCTTCATCTAGATAGGGTGATGGTAAAGGTCGTGCCCCAGCCACCTCTTCAGCAACTCCAGTAGCTCGCCCATCCCACTAGGACGCATCATCTAGTATGGGTGGAGGACAATGCTAGAATTGTTTCTATGCACTTTAATCATGCTAGAAGCACGAGAGCTCACCAGATGTGGTTACAAATATGTTACGAGTTTACCATCTTGATGTTTGTGTATTTGTAGATTCAGGGGCCACATTATCCTTTGTGACTTCCTATGTTGCTATCAGTTTCAATTTCGATCCCAAAATCCTCAGAATCCTTCTCAATCTGTACTTCTATCAGTGAGCCAATCTTAGAATGAAGGTCATGAGCACCGGGCTAAGGGGAGGTTGAGCAACTCAAGCGAACTGCCTTACCTTATTCCAACATAGGGACAGAAGGGAGAAGGTTGTGAAGGTGGCCTCGTTATCCATACCTCCGATCGGATGAATGGAGGACCGAACGACTCGGGTTTTCACGAGTGTTGGTGGGTTCTGGAGTGCCTGTCAAGGGCGCTAGCGCATACCCCGGGGTGATCATCACCACCTGCACCTCACATCTCAGTACAGTGGAACGTGTAACCCGCCTACTGTTGCATTCAACTATATTTGTTCCTTAGTATACAAGAACTGCGCTATTATAGTTCTTTAGAAAGACACCTCAACTGATCTAGTAGAGTTAGACATGATCGACTTCTATGTTATCTTTGATATAGATTGATTGTATTCTTGCTATGCTTTAGTCAATTGTAGAACCTGAACGGTAGAGTTTCAATTTTTGAGTGAACCGGTGCTAGAGTGGAATTGTAGATCCACAATGCCTGTAGGTCACTTTGTCTCCTACCTCAAGGCCAGGAAGATGATTTTTAAGGGTTATATATATCATTTAGTTTGGGTTAAGGATTCTAAGGTCGAAACACTGACTCTTTAGTTTGTCCTAGTTATTTGTGAGTACCCAGAGGTGTTCCTAGATGATTTACTAGGAGTCCTTCTTGAGCGAGAGATTGACTTTTGGATAGACCTTCTTCCTGATACACAACCCATATCCATCTCTCCTTATAGAATGGCTCCAGCCAAGATTAAGGAGTTGAAGGAACAATTGAATGATCTCTTAAATAAGGGTTTCATTAGGCCTAGTAAGTCCCAATGGGGTGCTCCAGTCCTTTTCATGCAGAAGAAAGATGGTTCTCTCAGGATGTGCATCAACTACCGCCAGTTGAACAAAGTCACAATCAAGAATAAGTATCCAATTCCTAGGATTGATGACCTGTTCGATTAGCTTCATGGCACTAGTTGTTTCTCCAAGATAGGCCTTAGATCCGACTATCATCAACTTAGGGTCAGAGAGTGTGACATTCTGAAGATAGCCTTCAGGACTCGGTATGGGCACTATGAATTTATAGTTATGTCTTTTGAATTAACGAATTCTCCTGCAGCTTTTATAAATTTGATAAATAGGATGTTCAAGAAGTATTTGGATTTGTTCGTCATTGTTTTCATAGATAATATCATTGTGTACTCTCGGAGTGAGGAAGACTATGCTGCTCATTTGAGGATTGTGTTGTAGACTCTTGAGAACCGTCCGCTATTTACTAAGTTTAGCAAGTGTGATATTTGGTTGAAGTTAGTTGCATTTCTTGGGCATGTGGTGTTTAGTGAGGGTGCACAGGTGAACTCTTAGAAGATGAAAGCGGTGAACAACTGGCCTAGACTTGTAAATCCTACTAATATTAGAAGCTTTTTTGGTTTAGTTGGTTACTACAAGAGGTTTGTAGAGGTATTTTCATCTATTGCCTCACCTTTGACCTGGTTGACCCAGATAAAGGTCAAATTTTAGTGGTCCAATACTTATGAGAAGAGCTTTTAGGAGTTAAAGGCTTGATTCATTTCTACTCCGATCTTGAACCTATTAGAGGGCATGGATAAATTTGTGGTGAATTGTGATGCCTCTAGAGTTTGCCTCAGGTGCGTGTTGATGCAACATGTAAGGTCATCGCTTATGATTCGAGACAACTTAAGACCTATGAGAAAAATTACCTGACACATGACCTTGAGTTAGTAGCGGTGGTGTTTGCCTTGAAGATTTGGAGGCACTATTTGTACGGGGTGCATGTTGATGTGTTCACGGACCATAAGATCCTTCAGTATATGTTTACTCAGAAGGATCTGAATTTGTGGCAAAATAGATGGCTTGAGCTTCTCAACGACAATGACATAAGTGTTCGTTATCATTCAGAAAAGGCCAATGTAGTGGTTGACGCTCTTAGCAGGTTGTCCATGGGGAGTGTAGATCATGTGGAAAATAGAAAGAAAAAGCTGGTTAGAGATGTCCATAAGCTTGCTCGCTTAGGGTTCTCCATTCGGATTCAGCAGTGGTGGTGTCATTGCTCAGAATATTTTAGAAGCTTTGTTGGAGATAGAAGTTAAGGCAAAACAAGATGAGGATCCTATCTTGGTTAAGTTGAAGGAAGCAGTCCAGAATCAAAAAGTGGAAGTTTTCTCCCAAGGGGGAGATGGTGTACTCTGATATCGGGGCCGACTATGTATTCCAGATGTGGATGACTTGAGATAGCAGATATTAAGAGAGGCTCACAACTCTCGGTATTCTATCCATTCAAGTGCCACCAAGATGTACCGTGATCTATGAAAAGTCTATTGATGGAATAACATGAAGAAGGACATTGCATAATTTGTGGCTAAGTATCCAAATTGCCAACAAGTTAAGATTGAGCACCAAAGATCGGGAGGTATGATACAAGATATTAGTAGTCTGTTACGCCCCACCTTAGGAGGCGTAACTGGCACCTAATGGTACATTGGACTCTGAGCTGACTTTGGTTGGACACATACACTTTTGGTGCACGCCAGCAATATATAGCAAGAAAAAAATGGCTATATCTCGGCTACAAACATAGCCTCAAGTTGACAAGGCCGCAATATAAACCTGCGCAAAAATAGCTAACCAAACAGGTGCAATAACAATATCATCCTATGCGCGCTGACAAGACCACCATGCTGTTTATATCATTACAGAGGGAAGACAGGCACGTATATATAAACTATGGCCAACAAGACTGCTAATAGGTATCATAACTTGGCCCTACACAACTAACACTTAAATCACAACACACATAGGCCCCACACGGCCAACAATGCGCAACTAACTATGAACTGTAGTATGCAAGCCTTTAAGAGTAAAATATTATTCGGGACAGGGCCCCGACCTACCCAAAAATTATATAACAAAAGACAGGCAAACCTCTACTATCTAGAAACTCCTAAGGAAAGGAGATGACCGATCTATTGACTTTGAATAACTGCTAAGGAGGTTCTGAAACCTGTTTGTTTGAACCTGTAGGCAAGTATGCTGCGCCCCATGAGTGGGCGTCAGTACAATATGTATCGAATATGTAAGGAAGTAATAATAACTGAATAGAAGCTGATAATGAACTGAAAGTAATCAGCAAAAAAGGGCAAAAGTTAACATGTACGATTTCACAACCATAGCCTACATCTACCAAATAAATATATAAACAAGAGCTTAAGCTATTGGATTATCTCATAAACTGTATCTAGTAAGCAAATATACAAATAAGAACCTAACCTGGCCCCCATAAGCCTGGAAGGTACAAGCAGTATAGAAATAACCTACCTGGGCTCCCATAAGCCTGTCAAGTGCAAGAAATCCATATACTCCTCCAATCTGTACTATCGCAGACTTGTAGACAACCCGTAACTAAGATATGATCAATCTCTAGAACTGTGATTGAGCCTTCTGGGCTCTTGTAACTATATCTGAGCCCTCTGGGCTCCTGTAACTGTTTTTGAGCCCTCTGGGCTCCTGTAACTGCACCCTGACACACAAGGCTCTACTGAGGGTCAGTGATGCCAACTCGGGCATAGGGGAAGCTGGTAAGGGCACCAAACTTCAAATGGCTCTGCAGGCCTCAATATAGTCACTCGCGACTTCGTATTGCTCCATGAGCATAATATAGCCCCATAGGAACTTTATGATTATAACTCATTTCTTGAGCAGCTTGTATAGCATTTGATAGGCTTAACTTATATACTGCACGTCGCTCAGTAGGCATACCTCGCCTTTTAGGCCTAACACAACTGCTATTCGCCCCAAAATATTCTACGTAGCAGCCAACAGGTACATTCCATGTGCCCACAACTGACCAGATGGTCATGATAACAATTACAAAATCAGTTGGCTTAGGAAGAATAGGGTGAGGCCTGGGGTGACCCAAGCGATACTCTGAAAGTCATACTAGTACAATGGTAGTTCATAAGCGAACAACAAGGTCATAGGAGACATCTCTATGGTTCCTTCGCCTATAACGACTATAGGGCTGCTACTAACTGGATATGACCCCAAGCAATCAACCACAATATCCTATAGGTAGCTACTACAATTCTTAGCCTAAAGGTAATACTATAATACTAAGGTTCTAATCCCCTAGGCATCAACCTGGTCTATCCAGATAGCATATAGCTCCAGTGAGCGATATGTAGCCCCGTAGGCAGGTATATCTGTACTTTAGCCCTTCTAGGCGACTGGTATGTGGGAATCTGCATGAGTAGCCAAAAGCATTGGCCTCATGTGTAACTGCTAGTAAGGTCCCTACTTATGGTTTCACCTAGTCTATCAGACTTCTAACAACTAAGGTGGTTTACTAAGTGACCTGCATGAAAAGCAGTAAGTAGGCTGAAACTATACGATCATTGATAGTAGGCAGATCACATGGAAAGATATCGCTCAACCCTAGTTCCATTAACTCAAAGGTAAGGCCTCCCCTATCAAGATTTCGGCCCTGGAGGCATCAAGGTATGCCAACGAACTGTAGGCAAGCTTTACTGTCTGTATAGGCGTCAAACAGAAGGTTATATCACCCAGCTGCGCCCTATGCTACCCAATCTAACAAGGTACGCTCAAAAACTAACTACAAGCTTCTTAAGACCTTGGTATGACAGCAAGACATCGGTGATTCCTCTAAACGGCAAACAAGTGAACAGGGAAATCTCTATGACGCCCCCAGCATTAGTCAAATTGAATATACCCTTTCTCGACGAGGGATACTATGATACAACCTCAATTCATCTTATAGCAGCTAACCACAACATATGTAATCATAAACCACTACATAGGTACAAGTCATATCAACAATACGACGAGAATACTAGCCGAGAGAAGTTAGCCTAAACACACCTCAATTGTCGAATTCTTGTTTAATCAATCCTGCTTCGATCCAGAACTTATAATCCCTCTGTATTCCAGATATTACGTAAAGGGAGCAAGGCCATTCCACTTTAGAAATCAAGCCAACAACATCATCCATAAAGAATCACGACCACAAGTCATAACCCGCCAAACTCAGCCCAAAACTTACGAATTCTAGAGAATTTAGAAGGTAGAAATACTGACTTGCCACTTGTAGACAATTAAGACTTAATTAGAAGTGATTTATACGACTTCTACTCAGTGGGACTCCATCAAACCGGGCCAATTTCAAAGATATAACTCTGTAGATACGTTCTTCGCCAGCCTAGGAATCACTACCCAAGAAGAATTAACGTTTGAAGATTATTTAGCAGCGTAATTCAGCTTCATTTTGATGAAACCCTCGCGAACTTTTTCTCCAGAGCTGAGCTGCTCATTTGGGAAACTATTAAAATGAACCAACTTTCCACACTTAAACATATATATAGGGAGGCGGTGGCTAGGGCTGTGCGGTGCGCCTCCTATCACGTCGAAATACAAGCGCGACATGCCGGCCAATGCGCCGTGGGAGGGTGTTATACCTCGGAAGCCCAAAGATCAGACCTGGGAGTAAAAACAGAGAAAATTTTTAAAGCTGGAACCAGGAATAGAATGAGTCATGGGATGACTCATTGATGCAGTCCACGAGTCGTGAGGTGACTCGTGGGGAGGCCAATGAAGAGTTTGGAAGTTTGAGAGAAAAAGGATCCCCATGGGTATGACAACGACCCGTGGTCAGACCCGATGAGTCGTTAGGTCAGTTGTGGGGTGGGTAAGGAAAGAAAGGAGAAGAGGGGAGGCAGTGCACTCGTCGGGAGGACCCCAGGAGTCATGGTCAGTCCCCATGATTCGGGGGGTGAGTCGTGGTCAGCTGGTTGAGGAAATAATGGGCATGGAGGCAGTGTACATAATGGGTGGTGACCACGAGTTGTGGTCACCGGTAACGAGTCGTGAGGTTGCCTGTTAAGAGCCCAAGAGACCTATTGAGCAGTGTACCTCACAGACGACTCCACGAGTTGTGAACTGTGACGACAAGTCATTGGGTCCCTCGTTGGGGCCACCTGACAGTTAATTTATGCGAATTTAGTAAGGGCTTTTTTTAATTCCTAAGCTTCTAAGGCCTAAACTACGCCGTTTTGATTTATGAATAGTGACTTTTAAAGGGGTCAAGTTCATTTTAGGCCTCATTCATTCATGCATGCAAGGTAGTAGACTTGAGAGGGTGATCAAGCCTAGCATTCATCAATTTCTTTTCAATTTCCTCTTGGGCATTCAAAGAAGTGTAAGAATCAGCTACCATCAGGTATGTAGGGTTATGAATGGGTGATTCCTTTCACACTCATTTCCAATCCATCTCTAAAGTATGAAATTTCTATGTCTAACTTATGGGGTTTTAACCTAAATACATGAATATCCTATTTCTATACATGGGTATGATTTAATTATGATTCTACTGTTGAATTATGAAGCATGGGCAGTTTTTATAATGTTTTCCAATTTAAAATCATGATTCTAGTTTTAAAAATTAAAATCCCATTGATGAGATGTTCATGAAAGATGAGA
>JACEIK010002120.1:103786-136299 GCA_018107945.1 Datura stramonium | reverse complement strand
TCAGTGAAAACTAGTCAGCATGGTGGCCTTGTCGGCCCGCATAGGTTCCCTTATATTGATACGATTCTGGTTAGTTGTTGTTGTTGTACAGGTGGCTATAAAACTAGTCGGTCGGAGGCTGTATTTACAGTCGTTATATAGCCCGTTGTTTTCTTGAATCCAGAGTTAGAGCTAGCCAGGCAGCAGAAGTGCTTAGGCTTAGCAGTCTAGCAGTTCGGGTCCTAGTAGGGCACCAGGTGCCAGTCATGCCTCCCTCTAAGGCGGGGCGTGACAATAGCATAATCCTCCACTAAATTGGTAGTTTTGATCGGTGGAAAATGAGTTGATTTAGTCAACCTATCTACAACCACCCTAATAGAGTCATACTGTCGACGAGTGCGAGGCAACCCTATAATGAAGTCCATATTGATTCCCTCCCAATTCCAAGTAGGGATACTAATATCTTGAAGCACACCTCCAGGTCTTTGATGCTCAACCTTCACCTACTAACAATTCGGATACTAGCCACAAACTCTACTATGTCCTTCTTCTTTCCATTCCACTAATAGATTTCTCATAGGTCACGATATATCTTTGTGGCGCTTGGATGAATAGAATATCTAGAAACATGGACCTCGTGCAACATCTGATCTCTCAAAGCATCCATATTCGAAACAAACAGGCGACCCTGCTATTGTAGCACACCATCTCCACCTTGGAAGAAGACCTCCACCTTCTAATTCTGAACAACCTCTTTCAACTTTACCAAAAGAGGATCCTCGTCTTGTCTTGTTTTGACCTCAGTCACTAAGGAAGATTCTGATCCATTTTGAACAATGACACCACCATCCGTTGAGTCAACGAGACGAACTCCCAGCCATGCAAGCTGATGCACCTCCTTCACTAACTCTTTCCTTTCCTCATCTACATGGGTCACACTCTCCATAGAAAGCCTGCTAAGAGCGTCTGCCACCACATTAGCCTTGTCTAGATGATAAAGGACACTCATATCATAATCTTTCAAAAGCTCCAACCACCCTCTCTAATGTAGATTTATATGCTTTTGGGTAACCACATACTGTAGGCCTGTGTGGTCTGTAAATGCATCTACATGGACCCCGTACAGATAGTGTCTCCAAATCTTCAAGGAAAATACCACCGCCGCCAACTCGAGGTCGTTAGTGGGGTAATTCTTTTCATGGACCTTCAGCTGCTTGGAAGAAAAGGCTATGACTTTACCATTCTGCATAAATACACAACCAAGGCCGATCCTCAAAGCATCATAATATACCATAAACCCATCAGTACCCTCAGGTATGGTCAACACCAGTGCTGAGGTGAGTCGAGTCTTCAACTCTGGAAGCTCTTCTCATTAGCCTCCGACCATTGGAACTTCACTTTCTTCTGGGTCAATCTAGTCAACAGGGCTTCAATAGATGAAAACCCCTAAAAAAATCTCTGATAGTAACCAACTAAGCCCAAAAAACTCCTAATATCCGAAGGATTCACTGCTTCTATCTTGTGAGAGTCCACCTGTACACCCTCACTTGACACCACATGACCCAAAAATGCCACTGAGTTCATCCAAAACCCTCATTTACTGAATTTAGCATACAACTGGCGATCCTTCAAGGTCTGTAGCACTACATTCAAATGAGCCACATGCTCCTTCTGACTCTGAGAGTATATGAGAATATCATCTATGAACACAATCATGAACATATCCAAATACAACTTGTATACCCTGTTCATCAAATCCATAAAAGCTGTAAGAGCATTGGTTTGTCCAAAAGACATAACTACAAACTCATAGTGACCATACCGAGTCCTGAAGGCTATATTCGGAATGTCACACTCTCGAACCCTAAGCTGATAGAATCTGGATCTGAGGTCTATCTTTGAAAAGCATTTAGCACCCTAAAGCTGGTAAAAAAAATCATCAATCCTGGGGAGTGGATACCTGTTCTTGATGGTAAGCTTTTCCAATTGTCAATAATCAATGCACATACGAATAGAACCATCCTTCTTGTGGACAATGAGAACAGGTGCACCCCATGGGGATTTGCTAGGTCTGAGAAATCCTTGTCTAAGAGATCCTTCAACTTCTCCTTCAACTCCTTTAGCTCAGCTAGGGCAATTCTGTAAGGAGGATAGATATAGGCTGCATATCAGGAAGAAAGTCAATACCAAAATTGATCTCCCTCTTGAGAGGGATTCCCAGTAAATCATATGGAAACACCTCTAGATACTCACACACTACAGGAACTGATTGGATAGTTGGGGTTTCAGATATAACATCCATAACCCTAAATAGATAGTACATGTAACCTTTAGAAATCATCTTTCTGGCCTTATGGTAGGAAATGAAGTGGCCTACAGGCACAACTGAACTACCCTTCCACTCTAGGACTGGCTCACCGAGAAATCTAAAATCTACTGCACGGGTTCTACAATATACTGAGGCATAACATGCATGTAGCCAATCCATGCCGAAGATAACATCAAAATCAGTCAAACCTAGCTCTACTAAATCTACTGAGCTTACTTTCTGAAGGAATGTGACAGGGAAATTTCTATATACCCATCGAGCTATAACTGAATTACCGACTAGAGTAGAGACTGAGAAGGGTTCTGATAAGATTTTGGGATTGACTTCGAAACTATTAGCAACATAGGGTGTCACAAAAAATAGAGTAGCCCCTGGGTCTAACAATGCATATACATCAAGGTTGAATACTCGCAACATACCAGTGACCACATCTGTCAAGACCTCCTACTCCAGACGAGATGCTAGGACGTAGAATCTATTCTGGCGCTGACCACTATCTGCACTAGTGGATGCACCCTGCTGAGCTGGGCGTGCTGGTGGAGCCACTAAACTGGAGGCTGGGCCTTGGACCCTATCATGGCCCTGTCTAGCTGCTGGGTAATCTCTGTGCATTGTCTGGCCTTCCCACACCAAAAGCAAGCACCCGAACTAGCCAAACACTGACTAGTGTATCTCCGTCCACACCTGCTACACTCTAGAATGCTGGACTCTACGGGTCTACTGCTCTAACCTCTAGAGCCTGATGCTCACCCCCTCTGGTCCCACCTAGATCGGGATGACACACTCATAGTCGATGACGTTGGGGTTGAAGATCTCTGGTGGGACTATTTATGGTGCCCACCACTAGGTATCTAATGGGAGAATTCAATACTATCATTCTTGTCCCTCTTGGCCTCCCTCTCCCGCTCACCCACCTATACCGCCTCTATTTTCTTGGCATCCAGAACTATCCGAGGAACGTCAATGTCCTGATGAAGCATCACAGTCTGGAAATATTTGACCAAATAGTCCGCTATTCTATACATGAATCGACTCACTCGATCCCTCTGGTCTGCCACCATCTCAGGTGCATACTTTGACAAGCAGGTGAAATCCAAAGCATACTCCTAAATTGTCATCTTACCCCGCCTTAGGTTCACAAACTCAGTTGCTTTAATCTTCCTCATCTCACAAGGGAAGAACCTATCTAGACATGTTGCATGAAACTTATCCTAACCAATAGAGCCTGCTCCAACTGCCCTACTATCCTTCTATCGCCAGAACCAAATGTGCGCAACCCCTTTCAACTGATACGAGGATAGATCGGCGCACTGCTCTCTAGTCACCCCCATGATCTGGGTGATCTTTAGAACCTCATCAATAAGTTCATGTGGATCCTCAGCCACCTTTTACCCAAGCAACTCTGGAGGGTTCATCCTCATAAAATTTCTTACTCTTGCCGCCGCAACATTTCTATTTTGTGGGACATGTGCTACCGCCTGTTAGTTGACCTGGGCAGTAAAGGCCTGAGCTAACATCTGAATGGAAACCTTGAACAAAGGATGGGCAGCTTGCTCTAGTACATGGTCATCATGGGATTGTGGGGCCTGCTGATGCCCATCCCCATTGCCATCCTCATGGCCGTTTCCATTCCCATTTCTTCTTCAGTTATCTTAGCGAGAAGGCATGATTCTGTAAACGCGTATTGCACGAGTTAGAAGGATAGAGATACATTTCATCACATGACATAGGTCATGAAAGAAGAGAACATTTCCTAAAACATTTCATAGCCTCTACATCATAAGTGTGGCGCGCTTCATACCCATGAAAAAGACTCTACTTAATGCGTCTTTCAGACACCCTAGGACACTGCAAAACCTATTACTCTGATACTAAGTTTTTCTTGACTCGAACATAGGCCCGAATCGAGACACGAAACAAAGAACCCTGAGAGGCTCTAAGTCGACCCATGGCATGAACATGATATCTAAAATCAACATAATTAAGCGGAAGTCTAACATGTATAGTTAAGAGGAAAGCTAGAAATAACATAACATCTGAATACATAACACATGGATGAAACTGCATATATTCTATGTCTGAAAAGCCTCTACTAGTGATGAGTTGATAGGACAAGACCCCAATTAACTCACTATAATCTTAAACTAAAAATACTAACTGCAAGTAATAAAGGGCCCTCGGAAGATGAGGATTCACCAATTGAGACTGGAAGATGCTAACACTGGGAGTCTGGCTAATGGTGGGACTAGGCCTAAATATCCGCACATGTATCATGAAATTATATAGCATAGAGTATGTGGTGAATACATGGAATGTACCGAGTATGTTGGTAAGTAAACCTCTAAGTAAAATTATAAATCATGCATATCATAAAACATAATCAAGATAAGATTCTGAGTGTAAGGATTGCATGTTATTTTCTGAAATCATGATCAGAACATAACTGAATATCATAACAGAATCGAATGACCCAAAGCTGAAAACTAATAATCATAAGTAAAACTGAACATTTGGTCAAACCTGCTGAAAACATAATAACATGACCGATGAACATGCATAACTGAAATCATTAGGAACAATGGGAGACTCATCATATAACTAACATTACCACGATAGATCTTACGTGGTCCAAACTATTACACTCAAGTGGGCAGAGCCATCCAAAAACTTTCCAAGGCTAGGATGCTATCATGATATCGGTATCAAGTTGAAGGCCCCTTGGGGGAAGGGAAGCTCCCTAGGAAGGTCTCAAATAATTTGAACATAACTATGTTGGCACCTAGTTCTGGGACATAGGGTTGATTGACCCTTAGCCTACTCGGTGCTAGACACTACTCCCAAAAATATGCATATGGTCTCCATCATTTTTCAACGAAGTTGACCATCATCTAGTGACGAAGCTGACTCGTAACATACATTCATAATATGAAATCATAACATGAGGAGCCTTGGGCTCAAATCATACCACAAGCGGAACATGAGTAGGAGTCTAGATTCAAAAATCTATGTGGTAAGCTAATAACATGAAATCTAGATAAATCATGAAACATACATGATCATGTGAGCTTGCCCAATACTTAAACATGTTTGACATAGAATGATCTTTCGAAAATATTAACATAGACATGGTTAATTTGAAATTATACCAGATCTCATCATGCTTGAATACATATATTATAGATCTCAACGGCTGGGCATCATAATTTATAAAACTTGAAAACATAAGTTATAATTGAAAACATTGTAAAATATTCCCATTAATCATAATTCAAAATTAAAATTATTCTTAGATTATACCCATGATTGATACTTAGAGAATTCACATGTTGAGTTAAAACCCCATAGATTCATCAACTAGAAATCCATAAATTGAAGAGGGATTGGGCATGGGTGTTGATGGATACACCCATTCATAGCCTTACATACTTGTAGAAATCTGATTTCACAACTCTCTTGATTGCCCAATGGAAATTTGGGGAAGAACTTGAGGAATCTAGGTTTGATCACCTTTAGGAGCTTCTAGACTAGCATGCATGGAAATGAATCGGCATAGAATGAACTTAAACTCTTAAAACACACTATTCTGAGCTCAAAACAATGTAGTTTAGGCCTTAGGAACTTAGGAATTACAGAAAATTCCTTAATAAATTTGTAGGAAAATACTCACTGCCAGTCCCAACGAAGGACTAGACAACTCGTGCCCCTCAGCATGACTCACAACCTTCTTCTCATTGCCTGCACTGGAACTTGTAAACACTGGTCACCACGAGGGACACCACGACTCTTGGTGACTCATCATTAGATGCATTATCCAATCTCTTCGTCCTTCAATCAACCCTTGACCATGGACCACCTGATGACTTGTGGTGATGACCACGACTCATGATCTCACCCGTGGTCAGACCCAAATCCTAAAATCTAACCAAGTGGACCCTTCACTCCACGAGTCACCTAACCACTCATGTCGAACCTCACGGTTCACTGGACGACTCATCATTTGGCCTGATCTAGAAAATGTTATTTTCTCCATTTCAACCCTCATGTTTGATCTTAGGGCTTTTGGGGAAGTTGGCAAAATCTGGGAAAAATTCCAAAAAACGGGACACCTAACGGATCATTAGTATAACCAACGACCCATGGGAGGAATCCGTGGTGAGATACTATAGGGGTGGAGTTGGGAGTAACGGGTCTAGGAATGACCCATTTCTAGATGTAACGAGTTGTTGTTTGTGGTCGTGGGAAGGCTGACCCTTGGTCAAGGATGAAGTGACGAGTAATGGAACGACTCGTTGCAGGTCACAATGGGTCTTGGTCAACAGTCATGGGAAGCAGTATTAAAACCTCCAGTTGATGTAATGGAAGGAAACCACGACTCGTTGAAAGGACGAACGAGTGGTGGTGTAGCTAATGGGAAGACTTGGTGCAAGTCGTCAAGGGGGAAAAATGGACGACTTAACGATCCATTTTATAAAGTAACGACTCATTCTGTCGATTCATGGGATTAAACCTGAGAATATGAAGTTGGGAAGTGGACACAACGAATGGATATCATGAGTCGTGGTATCCAAGAACGACCCGTTAGGACGGTCATTTTCACAACAAGTATAGAAATTTCATTAAGGGTATTTTCGTCATTCCTAAGTCATAGGGTCCAAAAATACATCGTTCAAGGCTATAAATGCACTATTTTATGAGGGTAAAACCTATCGTAGGCTTATTCATATCCGTGCATGCAAAGTTAGAAAATTCGTGAGGTGATCAAGCTTGTTCTCCTTCATGTTTTTCTTCAATTTCCCTTTGGGCTTTCAAGGAGTGGTGAAATTTGATCTTCCCAAGGTAGGTAGGGTTATGAGTGGGTGAATCCTTTCACACCCATGCCCAATCCCTCTCTAAATCATGAATTTCCTGTGTCAATTCTTGGGGTTTTAACCTAATGCATGAAATTCCTAATTTTCTACATGGGTATGATTTAAATATGTTTCCACTAGTGAATTATGATTTATGAGCAAGTTTTACATTGTTTTGAATTAAAAATCATGTTTCAAGCTTTGCAAATCTAAAATGCCCATTTATGAGAAATCCATGAAGGTTGAGATTTTGGGTGAATGTTCTTGTATAATGAGATATTATTGATGAAAGCATGCTTTCTAGTTACCTATGTTCATAATTGATAACACTCAAACCATACCTCCTACCGAAGTATGAAGGGGACATTGTCAATAAAGAACCCAACTAGAGGTTGGGGTCGATCCCGGAGGGAATATGAAAGAGCTAGACTAAAGCTGGTAAGTGAACTTGTTAGGTAGTTACTCCAAATAGGGGGGTTCTAAAGAAAACAATAATTAAAAACACTGTTAAAGCTTCAGTTAAAGTCATGAATGAAAGATAATTAGGGTTTTGTGTTCCCCATGGGTTCATAACTGCTTCGGGTATACATACGTGATCATCACCAATGCTTACTTGTAAAAATGATAACTTAGGTTCATTCAAACGACTGGATTGTCCCTATTGAATGACTATACTGAATCACATGGTCAGGTCTCATGAGCGATTGCAAATTAACCGTTATCAATATGTCCCGAATTTAACTATGTTGCGACCACAACTCAAGTTAATACAATGATCATCAAGATCAAGGCTTTTTTGTACTTCTCTTTTCCTAATCTAACCTCTCTAGGCTCAAACAAATAGAGAATTCGGGCATGTCCTAATGTTGTACACCATTAAGAAACGTTTAAGCATGAAGAGAATACAATACAAGTGTTTTGCATTGGTTTTGAATCACTTTTATGTAACCCGAGCTTGTTAATCTATCATGGTTCACACAACCCTAGCTATGGAGGTTTTAGCCACTCATAGTTGCAAGATTGTGATTTGTATTTATATTTAAATACATAAATCAATACAAACAATTATGGATGAGACAAAAACTTCTTTGTACTAATCATCAAAATCCTCAAGAACAATATGAAGATCAAAAGAAAACCGAGAAAAGGTTGATCACAAGTTGAACAACTCAATTCTCACGTCTAATCACAACTTGAAAAACACAATTCTCATGTCTAAGTCTCCCTAACTTTGTTGCTAATCAATTCTAAACACTCCTAATTACCTCTCTCTTGAAAATAAAACATAAAACGTATTTATATACACATAAAAATCCATTTCCTAGTCTAACAGGGTGTATTTCCATAACTGAAGCTGCCTGCATCACGATTTGTCCTATGACCCGTAGCAGGTATGTACAGGGCATACCTACTTCCCATAGGTCATTGGCTGGCTGAAATTTTGCTAAGTGTTGGACCTTGGTATGACTCGTACATGCTTCCCACAAGTCATACTGAGCTTTCGTGGCTTGACTCTAAGACTTTGAAATTTTTTTTGATTTTCATCACGAGTGCTTTGATACGACTCGTACCATGCTACCACGACTCATACTGTCTATCCGTAGAAGGAGTAAGCCTCTTGTGCTAATCTTCTGAATCTTCCCACGACTTCTTCTCTATGGCCTATACAAGCTTTGTACGACTAATATTGAGAGTCGTAGGGTACACCTCTTGATCCTTAGCCTTCTGAAACTTCTCACAACCAGCAGTACCACTCGTAGCACCTTCCTACGGTTTGTATTGAGGATTGTGAGTTAAGCCTATTTTCTGCACTTTCAGGCTATCTTTTGCACATATTTTCTCCAACACCTTTTTATCTTGTAACCAAGAAAAAGTGCCTTATATTGATATAAATAAATCTAAGTCCATGCTATTTTCTTAGTTTTGAGCGTCAAAAGTGATGTAAACTCACAACACACAACACCCTCAACTTAATACTTGCATGTCCTCAGGCAAAGAAAAAGAAAAACTAAATACGACGCTCAACTAGAAAATAAACCTAGGATACTACAACCAATACGAAACAAAACTTGCACTATACATTCAACAATCTCCTAACCCTTTTCCATGAACCAACATCATCTAATGTACCACAAGCAACCACAAAACATGATAAACAGGGATCAAGACATGTCATCTAGCTATCAACAGGCAATCAAGTCATCACCAATGTTTTTCACACAGACCAATGGTAAAAGTAAACATAATCCATGTACCCTCACAACAAATGAAGTCCCCACTCACATACATAGTTTCAAATATTTCATGGGACTAAACAAGCAAGGCACTCCCTCTCACAAAGAAGTTTCAAGTATTACAGTCAGATACCTTAGGCTTGCCCTTATTTTCTCTACTTATGTTTTATCTGATGGTGAGATTAGGATCATTATAGGACTTGTTGTGGCTTGTAATGTAGTCTTTAGGGTTGTACATGATAAATATGAAAGATTTTATAAGTGACTATCCTTTCTTTGGCACTACATACATTGGCTACACCATTCACCTACTTCACCCTTAATGTTTTTCATTCCTTTTCTTCCCTTTTCAGCTATTTTATGTATATTTGTATGGAAAAAGAAAACAACTAACCAGTATCAAGTAATAGCAGGGAATCCTATGTGGGCCGACAAGACCACCATGATTTTTAGTTATAATTGTAAAGTAAATCCAGCACTAAACTAAGCTATGGCTGACAAGGCCACTAACTAACAGCTAAATAAGGCCCCACAAGGCCAACACGTAAGATAAAGCATACACAGGCCCCACACGGCCACCAACAATTAACCACAGCGAATCTGACACAATCTGCAAGCCTCTAAGAATGATATAATGGTCAAGACAGGGCCCCTACCTACCCATAAATTATAAAACAAAAAGATTAAACCTTCTAGCTGTTAGCTCCAGGGGAGAGGAGCTGACTGCTCTGCTAACTCTGACTGAAAGCTAAGAAGATCCTGGTACACATCTATCGGCACCTACAGGAAACTAATGCAGCACCCCAAGAAGGGCATCAGTACAATATGTACCAAATATGTAAGATAGTAACTGTAAATAACTGAATGAACTGAAATGAAATCGAAGTAACTAAAAGAAATGGGTAGAAATACTACCTGAATAGATGAACTTCCTACTGTCTAATTTATCAATAACTAATGAAAATAAGAACCATACCTAGCCCCCATAAGACGAAAGGTACAACCAACACAGAATAGCCCACCCGGGGCCCCCATTAGAACTAGCAAGTACACCTTAATCTATATACCCTTACAAGGTCACATTGAGTCAACTGATAACTATAGTCGTCCTACCAGTCCCCTGGATCTGCAACTGAGCCCTCTCGGCCCCTGAACTATATTTGTTTATGACTCTAGTGGACTCCTGATATCTGCACCCTGGGCACCAGGCTCGACGGGGGTGTGGTGTCAAAACGACATATAATAGTCCGGTCATGGAATGGACTATACGAGGCCCTTGGACCCTATCTTGGTCCAGAGAGAGAGGGATGCAATTCTCAATTAATTTCCTTTCGAATACACTAAAAAATGCCGCCCAAATTCAAATTAACTTCAGGTATCGGGTTATAAGCTTCTAGGGAGCATTACTGCGGAGTTAGTTTCTCGAAATTCGACCGGAAAACCATAATCCTATCGAGTAGAAGTTGTCAAAATTGCTTCAAAATTATTTTTATACGATCAAAAGCTTTAAGTAAGCATTTATCCCTTTTGAACTCTCGAGAAATTATACATTTTCAACCATATTTCGTTTAGTTGAAGTATAGTTAATATTAGTATTAAAAGTTATCAGTTTTGCCAAATTTAGTACTGAAACTAGTCTCATTCTCCTAGTAATATGATTGCAATTGGGAAGAGCTATTGAATATAGATTTGAACTCGCCAGTTAATCAGGAATCGGCTATCCAGGTATGTAAAGGCGAATTCCTTCGCCTAATTGCCAACAGGTAAAGGCTGAACACTAGAAACCCTGTGGATTGACACAGGAGATAACAATACCTATGTGGAAGCGGGAAGAAATTAATATAGATTTTGTGACAGGTTTACCCCATACTAGACGCAAATTTGATTCCATCTAGGTGATTGTTGATAGATTGACAAAGTCAGCTCATTTTCTGCCAGTCAGGACCACTTCCTCGACCGAGGACTATGACGAGTTATACATCAGGGAGATAGTTTGATTACATGGTTTTCCAGTATCTATCATTTTGGATAGAGGAGCGCAATTTACAAGTATATTCTGGCATTTATTTTAGAGAGGGTTGGGGACACAGGTTAATCTGAGTACAGCATTGCATCCTCAGATAGATAGGCAGGCGGAACGTATAATTCAGATGCTACAGGATATGTTACAGGAGTGCATTCTATACTTCAGGGGCAGTTGGGATGAATTACCCCTTATTTAATTTGCTTATAATAATAGTTACCATTCGACAATTCAGATGGCACCGTACAAGGCCTTATATGGGCGGAAGTGCAGGTCTCCTATTGGTTGGTTTTAAGTTGGAGAATCAGGGTTAATTGGACCAGACATAATCCATTTGTCAGAGGAGAATGTGAAGCTTATCAGAGAGCCCTTGCTTACAGCTCAAAGCCACCAGAAATATTACGCTGATGTACGGCGTAGGAACTTGGAATTCAATGTAGATGATTGGGTATTTTTGAAAGTTTCGCCAATGAAGGGTGTGATGAGGTTTGGTAAGAAGAGAAAGCTTAGCCTGAGGTTTATTGGACCACATCGAATCCTCTAGAGAATAGGCCAGGTCGCATACAAGCTAGATTTGCCTTCAGAGTTAGAATCTGTTCACCCGGTATTTCATGTGTCTATGTTACGGAAGTGCATAGGGGATCCATCCCGAGTTGTACCAGTTGAGGATGTCTAGATTACTGAGGAGCTAGCCTATGAAGAAGTCCCAGTGGCCATATTATACCAGCAGGTTTGTATGTTAAGGACTAAAGATGTCGCCTCTGTTAAGGTACTGTGGAGAAAAAATAATAGAGAAGAGATGACTTGGGAAGCCGAGGATGACATGAGATCCAGATATCCTCATTTGCTCCATGCTTAGTATAGACTATGCAGTTAAGGTAGATTTGTGGATTAAGTTGTTGTTTAATGATTTATGTTACATATACTATTCAGTTGACTACAATCTTGTTATGAAAAAGTTGTTATAATGTCATGTGGGATATCTTTATTGGACTTTTCTACGTTTCAGGTTTTTTAGATTGTCCATATTACAGGGGAGACTCTACAAAAAATTTTCCAGAACAATAGTTAAAAAAAAGGTTAGACTCTTGTAAGTTAAAGTTGAAATTCAAGGACGAATGATCCTAAAGGGGGAGGATGTTACACCTCATAAGTTCCTAATGTTTATTTGGAATATTATATGTTTTTCAAGAGTTTAAGAGTACGAAGCATACAAGAAAGGGCCCGGAAAAAGGTCGAATGAGCACGGAACTGAGGTAGCAAGGGGGAAGGCTGGATTGGCTGCCACAAGGGGCGTGACAGCTCCCAACACACAGCGAGAGGTCCATGACACATTGCCCGTTGTTGCAGCCTGTTCGGCCTTCTCTCTCACTACCTCGATTCCGCGCTCGTTCGGCCTTTACCCGAGCCCTTTCTCGTACACATCATAATCTAAAACTCTTGATGAACATATGAATGCGCTAATTAAACTTTAGGAACTTACGGGGTGTAATATATTACAGGTTGGGGAGTGTGCATGGACTATCGGAAGTTGAATCAATGGACACAGAAAGACCATTTCCATATGGAATTTATCATATGCTTGATCATCTTGCAGATAGAGGTTAGTATTATTTTCTTGATGGTTATTCACGGTACAATCAGATTTTTATATCCCAGTAAGTTCAAGAAAAAACCACCCTTACTTTCCCTTATGGGACTTTTTCCTTCAAGATAATGTCACTCGGGTTGTGTAATACACCTGCCACATTTCAATGTTGCATGATGTCAATTTTTTCTAACATGGTGGAGGACACCATAGAAGTTTTTATGGATGATTTCTCTATGGTTGGTGACTCCTTCGATGCTTGCCTGACTTATCTGAGTGAGATGCTGCAGATATGCGAAGAGACCAACTTGGTACTTAATTGGGAGAAGTTCCATTTTATGGTCAAAGAGGGTATTGTGCTTGGCCATAGATTTCTGGCAAGGGCATTGAGGTTGACAAGGTGAAGATTA
The DNA here is from genome assembly GCA_018107945.1 of Datura stramonium. Classification (NCBI taxonomy): domain Eukaryota; kingdom Viridiplantae; phylum Streptophyta; class Magnoliopsida; order Solanales; family Solanaceae; genus Datura; species Datura stramonium. Next base: position 122,889 of record JACEIK010002120.1, on the reverse strand, counting down.
AGGTAATAGTTATCTTTCCACTCCCAATTTCTATGAAAGGAATTTATAGTGTTTTGGGTCATAAAGGGTTATATCGAAGGTTCATCAAGGACTTCTCAAAGATTGCACATCCCTTGTGCAAATTACTTGAGAAAGAGGTGAAGTTTTTTTTATGAGCATTGCCTGAAAGCCTTTGAATGTCTGAAAGAGAAGCTAACTACTGCTCCTATCGTAGTTGCACCAGACTGGTCCTTACCATTTGGGGTCATGTGTGATGCTAGCGGAGTAGCCCTAGGTGCTGTGTTGGGACAAAGGAGAGAAAAGATATTTCATTTGATCTACTATGCCAACAAAGTACTAAATGTAGCCCAGAAAAATTATACAATGACTGAACAAAAGTTTCTAGGAGTAGTATTTGTATTTGAGAAGTTTTGACCTTATTTTCTTGGAACAAAAGTTATTGTTCATAAAGACCATGCAACTCTTAGGTACTTCATATTTAAAGAAAGATACCAAGCCACAACTAACTAGATGGCTACTTTTGTTGCAAGAGTTTGAGTTCAAGGTGAAGGACTGAAAGGGGGGTCAAAAATCAAGTGGCTGATAACTTATCTAGACTTGAGGCAGATGCAGTGCCGAAAGATGAGGGTGATATTGATAACACATTCCCAGACGAATAGGTTTGACTACATCACAAAATCTAATTCCACGATTTACTAATTTTTCTAATTATTTGGTGAGTGATATGATACCTGCAAATTTTTCCATTCACCAGTGAAGGAAGTTTATATCAGATGTGCAGAAGTTCTTTCGGGATGACATACGTATTTCACATTTGTGCTAATGGGATGATTCGTAGGTGTGTTCTTGAGACTAAAATGATGAGCCTATTAGAGGCTTGTCACTTGTCCCCTTTACGGGTGATCATAGTGGTTCATGGCCCATTAAATTCTGTAATGTGGGTACTATTGGACGATCATTCACCAAGATGCTCATGATTATACAAAAGCATGTGATGCATGCCAATGGCAAGGAAAAATATGAAGAAGGCATGAACTCCCTCTCACCCCCATTCTTGTGATTGAGCTATTTGATATGTGGGGCATTGATTTCATGGGTCTATTTGTGAGCTCAAATAGGATGAAGTATATACTTTTAGATGTTGAATATGTGTCAAAATGGGTGGAGGAAATTGCACTTCCCAATAATGAGGGAAAGAGTATAAGGAAAAATATGAAGAAGGCATGAACTCCCTCTCACCCCCCATCCTTGTATTTGAGCTATTTGATATGTGGGGCATTGATTTCATGGGTCTATTTGTGAGCTCAAATAGGATGAAGTATATACTTTTAGATGTTGAATATGTGTCAAAATGGGTGGAGGAAATTGCACTTCCCAATAATGAGGGAAAGAGTATCACAACATTCATGAAACAGAACATCTTTTCTAGGTTTAGGACTCCAAGGGCAATCATCAGTGATGAGGGTTCGCACTTTGCAACCAGCTTGTTTCGACTCTACTTGAAATGTATGGTGTGAAGCAGAGGGTGGCAACACCTGAAGATCCACAATCTAGTGGGAAAGCTTAGGTTTTCAATCGAGAGATAAGGGCAACCCTTGTTAAGATCGGTGAATAAAAATAGGCCAGATTGATCTATAAAGTTGGATGATGCCTTATGGGCTTATTGGACTGCCTTTAAGACTCTTATAGGTATGTCTCTCTATCAGCTTATGTATGTAAAATCATTTCATTTGCCTATGGAACTTGAGCATAACGCCATGCGGGCGCTCAAGAAGCTAAATCTGAATTTGGGTAATGCCACGAACTTGAGGGTTGATCGCTGAATGAGTTATATGAATTTCATTTGAAAGCCTATGAAAGTTTAGATTTTTAAAAAGAAAGGATGAAGATGTATCATGACTAGAAGATTGAGCATAGAGAGTTTAATGCTGGTGATCTGGTCTTGTTGTTTAATTCAAAGCTTCACTTGTTTCCCGGAAAGTTTGAGTCTAAAGTGGTTAGGGCTATTTGGAAGTTGATGGTTTTATAGTTATCGTTGGTACGTATAGTCATAAGCATAAAGATCAACTCAACACCCACTTCAAAGAATATGAGCGTGAATCAATCTCAAGCCCCGCTAATGTATTGCAGCAGATTTGGTGTAAGTGTGCGGTAGTAATGAATACTCAACCGAGTGTTGTGGTGCAAATCCCGATTCAGTGAACTTTGCTGTAATATATAGAGAAATAATCACCAAGAGTATGGCAACAAGTACAACTCTAATTGGAGGAATCATCCAAATTTCTTGTGGGGTAGTAGCAGCCATCAAGGGCAGAGTCTGAGCCAAGGGGTGCAGAGAAATCAAGGAGGGCAACATAACTATCGGGCCTCAATACGTAGGCAACAATGCACCTCCTCCACCACCAACCCCAAAGATTGAGGAAATGTTCAAAACAATGATATCTAACCAAGATCAATTGCAAAGTCGACTCAGGAAATTGGAACCGATGGAAGAACAATCAGTTAGCTACAAAGGCGTTGGAGTGCCTCGCTTGGGCAACTAGCCGGACCTCAAAACACCAGGACGAGAGGAGGACTACCGAGTGACACCGACCCGAATCCCAAGAAAGTAAATGCAAGAATCACAAGGAGTGGTTTGCTAACTCAAGGAGGTGGTACCAGAAAGACCACCTCAAATAGCCGGGGAGTAGTGGAGAATGAGAGGGAACACGATGATGAGGGGGAAGAAGAAGGAAGCCGAACCGTAAAGACCACCACCCCTATTCCTCAAAGATTAAAGAAACACAAGGAGGAAGCAGATTAAAATAGTTTATGGAGGTGCTTAAACAGGTACACATTAATTTACCTCATGTTGATGTTTTGCAGGGAGTGTCGAACTATTCAAAGTATATCAAGGACATCGTGGATAATAAAAGCAAAGTTGACGGAGTACGCTACTATGGTGCTTACCGAGGAGTGCACTTCTGAACGCAATGTGCTGCCCACAAAGCCCTAGGAATCCCTGGAGCTTTACAATTCAAATTAAAATTGGGCAAAGTATCCGAGCTAGCGGATTATGCAATTTGGGAGCGAGCATTAATTTGATGCCTACCTCTGTATTCAAAAAGTTGGGGCTGGTTAGTCCTAGACCAACTACGCTGGATCTTGGCAAAGCCATGATCGTTTCGCCGCACTGCATGGCATTGTGGAGGACGTGCTGGTGCGCGGGCCCCATCTCCAGTAGATTTTGTTGTGTTGAATTTTGAGCCGAATGCAGGTCCCATTTATTTTGGGACGGCCCTTTTCTTGGCAACCGGGGAAATCATCATTGATTGATGTAGTCGGGCAGGCGCCTAACTATGCGGGCGCATGACAAGGTGGAGGTATTTGACGTGTACAAGGCCACGGCTTCCGGCCCTATATGAGGAGCTATCAAGAATCAATGTGCTTGATCGCTTGATATTGTTGAGATTGTTGATTTGTGAGATTCAGTGGGAAAACACGATTGAGGATCTCCCTGCAACCGGAATTGTGGCAAGAAGATCAAAATGCCACGTTCTCAGTTATTGGGCAACATAAGCATGATGTGGGTGAGGACGTTATTCGAAAGAAGACGTCCTCCACTCTAAAGTATGACTAAGCTTTAATGATGTTGAGCCGCGACGGTAAACCACGCCACGTGCACTGAGGCAACCCATGAAACAAGTTGTAATAGATGAGTAGAATTGTTAGAAAAAAAAGAAAAAACATAAAAAAAATAAAAAAAATAAAAAAAATAAAAAAAATAAAAAAAATAAAAAATTTGTTTGTGTTTGAAACCTATGAATTCTAATCAATTTCTTGTTGTGAGATGAATTTCTGTGTGGAACGGAGGGCAAAAATGCAAAGGATCGCAAAGGAAAATCGAGGTCAGAAAGTGTGGTGGCAAAACAGTGAGCCTACGCGATGGCTCCGTGTCACGGAAGAGGGCCTCCGCGTTACCCTCCGTGACACGTTGGAGGTGTACTCGGAATTTTTACAAATTCCGCAAAACACCCATGCGATGGCTCCGTGTCACGAAGGGGTGCTCCGCTGCCACCCCTTCCGTGACACGTTGAGGTGTTTTCGTGCCGGGTCACGCCGGGTCACCGGGTAACCCGCGTGAAAACCCTTTAACCCAAAATCCCCTTATTTTTCCCATTTCCCACTCCCCTCCGCGACAAACCCCCTAAAAATCCCCCCTCCCAACATGACACGGACTTAGATCAAAGTTTCCTTCAACTTTTCTTCGAGTTCATCGAATTAAAGCTACGTTCTTGAACTTAACCTCAATTTTTGCTTAAATTTTCGATTTTCGAGCATATGAGAGTAAACCTTGCCCTAATTATAAATTAAGCTTGAATTCAGTTAAGCTATTGTTGATTGGATGTTCGTTGTATCGTTGTGATTATATGAACTCAATAAATATATGTTTGATTGAATTTTTTTGCGAAATTGGTAGCTAGGATTGGTATGTGAATAGGAAGAAACTAAATTGGGTTGAAAATGTGAAAAAATTGGGTTGTTCCTGATGGATGAGGTGAATTGTGTGTGAATATAAATGAATATGCTAAATAAACAAGGGATTTTCTAGAAATGAAAGTGGTGAATTGCATAGGTTGCCGTTGTTGAGAAAATTTTTCGTAAGTGTTATGTGATGTAATGGTATCGATGGTGATATTGTGATTAGTCACGAAGTTTGAGTAGTACATAGTAAGTATTCCATTAACCGAATGCACGAGGCATGTTGATTGCTAAAAATTGGAACATTATGATTGTCTTGCCGAATTGTTTAATTGTGGCTAATGACTAAGTGTGGGTGGCTCCAACTCAACCCAACCTTAGTCGAAGCCAATATTTACTTGAATAATATTGGGACCGCTCGTTTGATTTGACAGAACGATGTCCAAGCAGCAAGACAAAGGAAAGGGCACATCTACATCGGCCGCCTGCAGAGAAAGAGGATTAGACTCTGGAACAATGGGGCCTCCAAGAGTATTATCAGCTAGCTTCGCGGCCAACGCCGTCAATACGGAACCCGATGGGTGACGACGAAGGGAAGAAATGGTCAATCTCAAAGCACAAGGAGAACAAATACTTCCCCGAGGAGCACATTGTAAGGGAGTCGTTGGCACATGTGAATTTCGTAATCGGACACCTGATTGACACCTGCCGGATGAACTTCATCTTTGAAGAGCCCAAGGAGTGCAATATCCATCTAATTCCGCTGGGGAGTTCTACGCCAACTGGAACCCGACACTCCGCGCTCACACCGGTCAAGATAAGTGGGCAGGTTGTCACCTTGAGCCCCATCACCTAAATGCCATCTCGGGGGGTGCGACACGCATACTCATGTACTCCTGCAGCTTGAACATTACTCCACCCTATGCGGATATCGCACGCACTCGTGTGGAGCCCGCTCTATGCCGCGGTGGAGCAGATAAGGAGAGGGGCTACCATCGACACTACCCTACTCAAATGAACAGGGAAGCCGTGGATTTGGCTTAAAATTGTGTCTCGGCCGATCCCGGGGTGCACATGATGATGTCACCGGGGTCGAGTGTGCTTGGTTTATGCCCTGATGAAAAGGCTGGAGATAAATGTTGGGGCAGTGATCATCTCCGCCATGAAGAGAGCCCATTTGCATCAAGGGCAATGTGCACGGGTTCGGTGGGTTGCCGACCACGTTCCCGAGGGGCCACAATATCGAGAAAGAGGCCCCGGGACTACATCCCGCGTATGGATAGGCGTGCCTGACGTCACTAAAACCAAGGCACCCGACACCACTCATGGGTCGGGCCACACTAGCCGAGCGACATGCTCGGGATGATCAAGATATGGCCCGCATGTTCGGGATGCAGATGTCATAGCTACACATAGGCGGTACGCTTAATGTAAGATGAGCCGTGGGAGCTCGACTCTGGATTACCCCTTCAACTAAAATGCCCTGCTCTATGCTGAGTGGGGCCAGCTTTTGTGAACTCCGTAGATGACGATGTCCCCACCGATGAGGAGATACGCTGTGAGGACTCAGATTATTGAGTCGGATGAAGACGGCGGGGGGAAGATTCATATGGGGACTCCAGGCAACGACACATGATGAAGAAATTGAATACTTCGATTGATCGGTGGAGTTTCACCACCTACATTTGTGCTAAATTTTGTGAACAATGGGGATAGTGTTCGGCTTAAGTGGGGGTGGGAGAAGTTAGTGCTGGTTGTTTATGTTCATGTCTTGTTGTTGTGCCTGAAAAATATGTGAATCTCGTGATTTTGTGCGATGTTCGTATTGTAATTCAATGTTGTAATGAATGGTAAAGCCGTTGTGTGCTATGTTGGAGTTGTTGTTAGCCGGTTGTGTAAATATTTTTGTTTCTATCGAAAATATCTATATTTTAAAAATTTGTTGAATTATTTTTATGATTGGGTTTTCAAGGTTGTTTTCTGCTTTTACCGAAAATAGTCCCATTGAACCGAAGGCGTAAATAGTGATTGTTCCCTATGATGGATGGATGACGACCATCTTAAGGGAAATGTAGTCGATAGGAGTAGTTTTTTTCTTTTCTTTTATTTTTTTTTGTTTATTTGTATCCCAAACGTGTCAAAGTACTTTACGGTTCGAAATTCTTGTTGCGTGTTGTACATGATATTTAGAATGCAAAGGTGATTCGTATGAAAGCATAACCGTGTAAACATGTTGAGATCCTAGGCCATAGAATTCGATTTGGTGTGATTGAGGCTTAATGTTTGAATTCTTGTAATTAGCTAATTGAAGAGTCTCAGAATATGTCTTGAGTTGAGCATGTAATGAGTGTGAGGTGAGGTTTCAATTGTTCCATGCTATTGTGAAGTTCTAAACTTGCCCCATGTGTGTACGAAAACGAAATGAAGGAGGTGTATAGGAAAGGATGACGGCATTTCTTGATTTAACCGAAAGTTTTTCCTAATATCATACCTACCTTGAATGTACATCCTAGTTACCCATTGAGCCTTTAGCGTATCTTTTTCTTTCACAAAAGGTACAAAACCGAGCTTAACCCCTACTTTTCATTATCCGTGAATTTGATCCAAAACTCTTAAGCGCTCAAGAAAATAATAATTTTCCCACAGTTGTCAAGGAGTGAGAAGTGTGAAAAGAAAGGAAAAGCGTAAGTTGAAAGTAAAGAAAAGGTCAAAGGTGCACTTACTGTAAATTAAATAAAATAAAGATGTATAACTAATCTTTGTTATTAAGTCAAGTGTGCTTAAAGAAATGGGAACAAAAATAAAGAAAGATCAAGAATGGGAGGATGAAGGAAGAAACAATGCCCATAATGTTGGTGGGATGTATTGAAAGCGCTTAAGGATGCTAGTTGCTATTATCGGTTAAAGCCCAAGATTTACTAGTCTAGCTACATTACAACCCCGATAAGTCCTACGTGATCTACATCACGCGCGTTGTTATATTAGTGGAGTAATACACTAGAGGCAAGCCTATGTTTCAAGATAGGATGCATGTGGAATTTTAGATGGGAGAGACAATCCATGTTCTAATCATCTCACATGTAAGGCTTTGTATCATATGGCGTAAACATTTTGAGGTTGAGAGGGCACATGCTTGATGAGAGACCGACTTCATATCGATATCTTGATCAGCTAATTTGCATGAGTTTGCCGAGATCGAGAGCTCCATTTTTAAGTCTAGGAGGTCTTAAATGTGGTGAATGTCATTGTATTGATGAGACTATGCATGTTTTCTTGATGATTTGCTAAATTAAATAATCGTTATAGCCGTAGCTTGAATTGTCGAGCCAAAGTAGCTATGCGTGGGTAAATTGCATGAGATGAGAGTATTTTTCGAGGACGAACAAGGTTTTAAGTGTGGGGTAAGTGATCTTGGGCAGAATTATATGCCCAAGTGATACTCAAATGCTTCGTTTTGCCTTGTTTATCAATTGTTATTTGTACATCTCATGTAATTTGTAGTTAAAATGTGAATTTATACTAACCAACATGATTAGTGTTGTTTTGCGGTAAAAATGTAATTTTAGGAAGCTAAGATGCATGTTGGTGAAAATCAGGAAAGGACTCGGAAGCGAGCAGTGGAAAAGGTCAAGGAAAAGCAGCAAATATAGGGGCTCGGCGATGGATCCATGTCACGCCGCTATTGCGAGGCATTCTCATTCGAATGTGTTAAATTGGCAATTCCCAATGATGGTCCGCGTTGCCTCCGTGATGCAGGCAATGCCACGCGATACAAGTCTGTGGCATGTTGGGCATATTTACCTCGGAACATCAAATTCCACTAAGGGTTCGCGACGGCGCCGGGTGGGGCACGTTGGACAAGCCTCACGCTTCATGCCGTGGCACGCCGAGGAGTAAATGCCGAGGGACTTGATTCCGTGAGAGGGTCCGCGTTAGCCCGTGTCACGGAGGCTCTGCTCCGCGATGCACCCGTGACATGTTGCTTGTTATTCCGGGAAAAATTCCCACCAAGACAAATAGCACACTTAGGTTCATTTTTAATTATTCTCGACTTAGTTGGAGCAAGGACGTGATTACAAAAGTGGGGGCTGAGGGACGAAAATCTTAGGGTTCTTCTTTATCTCTTTCTCCTTTATTTCAATTGTTTGTATGATCTATAATTATTTGATGATATTTAATCCAATAAATGAGTGGCTAAATTCACTTCTTGCCGAGGTTACAAACATTTGAAGTGGAATGTAATTGTTGATCATTTTGGGTTTTCATCTTTCTTCAATGGTTGTTCTATCACCCTTGTTCTTAATGCATTAATGTTTGGCCAATGTTAATGTATATCTAAAAGATCCAGTTTTATCTTGAAAAGGAAAGAAATTGGAAAAGTTGTGAATTGGTAGGATATGACTCTTCTAGTTTGGGAAAATTGAGAATTGATTTACCTTCGTAATAGAAATAGTCTAAAAGTCGTATTAGTCAATTAAGGAATCGGCTTTGTATGGCTAGAACATGAATTTCTTTTTATCACAGAAATGTAGGTTGAAGGTTCATGATTCTTAAGTTGGGTAGAATACGAAAGTTTCTATCCATAGGCAATAATTCTTGACTAGCAACCGAAGGAAAGATTAACCAAATTGAATCGATAAATTACTTTCCTGCATGTTTGTTTTAGCCTCAGCATGCTCATTACTATAGCTCAGACTCACTTTATAATTTGTCTTAGATTAGTATAAATTAGGAAACAAACTCTCAAAATCTTCTTTAAATTGTTGTCTGCATTTTTAAAGTTAGAGTTCATTAACACTTAATTCGATTATTACCTTGGTTCAGTCCCTGTGGGATCGATACATGGCTTACTTTAGCCTTTTTACTACTTGTTCGATCACGTGAACTTGTGTGTAGTTGCGAAACACGCCGGACACCTAACACTGGAAATTCTGAATAAAACATAGTAAAATCATTAAATAATGGAATCATTTAAGAAAACTGATTTAATAATAAGTTCATACATCTTGAAGAACAACAATACTGAACATCTGAAATTCTGTCTAAAATCCATCTACTAATGATGAGTTTCTGGGACAAGCCCCAAGCTAGCTCTAAAGTCTGACTGAAAGAAAATGACCTGAAGTAAATCAAATGTCATCCTCGAAAGATAAAGACTCGCCATTTCTACTGCTGATATCACCGGAGTAAATCTACTAACGACACTGAATCTGAGAACCAGCGGTTGTATCATAAAATGATACAGCCTAAAAGGTATGTGTCAGTACTTTGAATGTAATGAGTAAGCAGGAGAAAACAAACACAAAGAATAAAATACCTGAACTAGAAAGACATGCAATGACCAACTGAAAATGTTGGAACTAAATAACTGTAATAAACTAAGATGGACTAATTGATCCTGTTTGATGGACACAGAAATACCCTAAATCTGAGATACTAATCTGAAATACTAGACTAGACTAATCTGAATTGACTAATATGAGACTGAACTAAGCTGACTAGTGGGAAAGTCTATAACTGACATGTAACCACATGAGCTAGACGTGGACTCTGATGTATACACCCCATCAGTTGGAACCAATATACCTTGTCAAGGTATAGAGGCATGAACTAGGTGATCACAAGTCTGGGGCCATAAGTCCAATAACATATAACCTATGGTGGAAACGTAGTTCTGGGGACCTTGATGCGCTAGAACCCCTGTCCGTTCAGTGCTAAGTCATACCCCCACTAGGTATTTCTAGACTGACTAATAAGTTGATAGATCAAAACTGGGACCCAAGAATAAGTCAAGAATGCCTATATGAAAGAACCCTCAGAGTCTTATCGGACCAAATTTTGTAACTAGGTTCTAAGACTGGTCAGAGCTGCTTATCTGGAAGCGCCGTAACCGTCTAAAGGACAAAATATAATCTGAGACTCGGGTCCTAAGGCTGGTCAGAGATGCTTATCTGAAAGGGTCATGACTGCCTAAAGAACCAAATCTAATACTGAGTTCAATTCTGATAGCTAGGAGGCACCACTAACACCTCATTACATACTGTAGTCAAACGGATCAACAGACATTCCTAAAATTACTGAGTCTGCTAATTATTGTCAGAGACTGGACTAACAAGCATCTGTCTAAGATCTCAACATAATCTAGCAATATGGGAAACCAAAACTAATAGGATCAAGCCACAAGGAACACTAATCCAACAGGCAAACTTCTAGTTGATTTCATTCAACACTAGGGCTAAAACCATCCTTACAAGAATGACCATTTAGGATAACTGAGTAATGGAAATATGCAACAATCAACATAGACCATATTTCACGAGCTATAAATGGAGTCTGTCATATAATTTATTCACATTCGAAAGTTCAGGACTGGAATTCAGTTTATGGGAACAAGCTTTAAAGTAGTCATAATCTAGGGGAAACATATCTACAATTGACATGAATAATGTCTCACATGAATTAGATGATATCTAACTGACAATTGAATTCACATTCGATAACTTAGGGACTAAAACTGATAGAGAACTAGAAGAGGATTTTAGGGACACAAGGGAAGAACTATTCCCTTGTTGAATTCCCACTTTCCTGGATAAGAACTCCTTGGAGAAGGAACCTTGAACTTCCGCAATGGATAAGGAACCCTAGTCTTGCTTGAGAGCTCTTGAGAGAAAACTTACTTTACTTTTTTGAAAATCTAAGTGGGAATGAGGGGGGAAACTCGTTTAGCCCCTCTAAATTCCCTCAAAATAAACCAAAATGACATAGTTTAGGGTCTAGGAGGTTAGGAAATTACTGCAACACCCTTAGGAAATTCGCACGAAAAAGGTCCCTGCCAGTCCTCACGAGGCACTCCACGAGTCGCGAGGTCAGGAATGACTCATGAGGTCTGATCTTAGGTGCACTGGAAATTTTTTTACAATTTCTTTAATCCCACCAACAACTTAGTTCACGAGTCATCAAGAGATCCAACAACTCGTGCTCGCCTCCCATCACCCTCCCTGCCAAAAACCTCCTAGGGTCACCACGAGTGACACCACGACTCGTGGTGTCCCAAGAGAGTTGTGGTGAGGACCCGTTAAGTACACTGCCTAAACTCTTCCAACTTTCAATCAACCCTTGACCACGACTCACTTGACAGCTCGTGGTGTTGATCACGACTCGTGGTCACCAATATTTTTCCCAAATTTTCAACCAAGTCTGGACTCTTCCCCATGAGTCACTTCACGACTCGTGGCCCACACCAGGGTCACAGGATGACTCATTTTGTGATCTGGTGCAGAAAATTCTATTTTCTCCGCTTCAACTCCCGAGTTTAGTCTTAGAGTGTCCGGGGCATTAAAATATCTACCCATTGGGAACATTCCTCCTTGAATGTTGAAAAACACACAGGAAAGCAAAGAATTGCAATCATTATAATCAAATACTGATAATGAAAGTTAAAAACTAACGGAATGACTATCTCCAAACAAAACTACATGGCTGAACTAAATTCTATAATCATACACATATTCATTTACATGAAAGAAACTTGAACACATGAACTAAAAAGAGTTCTAGGGAGGAAATTGATACCTTAAATTGAAAATGAGCCGGAAGAGAACAAATGTGGGTATCTAGCCATCAATACGCTTCGACATCCCACGTAGCTCACTCAACCTGCTGATTCCTCCACAAGACTTTGACTAAAGCTACTTCTTTGTTCCTCAGCTTACGAACCTGATTGTCAAGGATCTGGACTGGGAGCTCTTCATAAGAGAGACTATCTAGTGGCACAATTGAAGTTGGGTCACCGATGCACTTCTTCAATAGTGATACGTGGAAGACTGGGTGCATAGATGCCAACTCTGAAGGTAATTCCAGCTCATAGGCTACACTGCCAATTCGTTTAAGAATTCTATAGGGTCCCATATATCTTGTACTGAGTTTTCCTTTCTTCCCGAATCTCATCACCCCTTTTATGGGAGAGATTTTTAGATAAGCCCAATCATCTACTGCAAACTCTAACTCTCTTCTCCTTACCTCAGTATAGGATTTTTGACGACTTTATGTTATTTTCAACCTCTCTCAAATGAGTGTAATTTCTGCATTTCCTCATGAATCGAGTTTAGACCTGTCAAGGTAGCTTCACCAACCTCAAACCACCCTATAGGAGACCTACACCTCCTACTATACAATGCCTCGAACGGGACTATCTGAATACTGGAGTGGTAGCTGTTTTGTACGCAAACTCAATGAGAGGCAACTGATCATACTAACTGCCCTTGAAATCGATCACACACACCCTCAACATATCTTCTAAGGTCTGAATAGTCCGCTCAACCTGTCCATCAGTCTGCGGGTGGAAAGCTGTGCTGAGCTTGACCTGGGTATTGAGTCCCTTCTGAAATGACTTCCAGAAGTGCGAGGTGAACTGGGTACCTCTATCTAAAATAATGGACAAGAGAACCCCACGAAGTCTGACCAACTCTCAAATATAATGTATGGCATATTCCTTAGCTGAGTCTGTGGTTTTAACTGGGAGGAAGTATGTTGCCTTAGTCATTTGGTCTACTATCACCCAGATTGAGTCATGTTGCCGGCGAGTATGGGGTAGATCTGTAATAAAGTCCATATTTAACTCTTCCCATTTCCATATGCGTATACTAATATCCTGCATCATACCTCCCGGTCTCTGGTGTTCAACCTTAACCTACTAAAAGTTTGAGCACCTGGCCACAAATTCTGCAATGTCTCTTTTCATGCCATTCGACCAGTAAATATGCCGTAGATCACAGTACATCTTAGTAGAACCTGGGTGGATAGAGTATCTTGAACTGTGTGCTTCTTATAGTATCTTTTGTCTCAAATCACCCACGTCCGGTACACACATCCTGCCCTAGTAACGGAGTACACCATCTCCCCCCTTTGGAGAAAGCCTCAACTTCTTTTTTGAGAACCGCTTCCTTGAGCTTAAGTAGTATGGGATCTTCATCCTGTCTGGACTTAACTTTAACAACCAAAGAAGAATTTTACCCATTTTGCATTACTACTCCCCCTTAGCTGAATCAACCAATTGTACCCATAACTGAGCTAGTCGGTGAATATCCTTCGCCAGTTCCTTTTGCCCTCTTCAACATGGGCCACGCTCCCCGTAGACAACCTGCTTAGGGCATCAACCACCACATTGTCTTTGCTCGGGTGGTATAGCACACTCATTTCATAGTCCTTCAATAGCTCCAACAATCTTCTTTAACGGAGATTTAGGTTCTTCTGACTGAATACATATTGAAGGTTCTTGTGATCGATGAAAACATTCATGTGAGCCTCGTAAAGGTAGTGCCTCCATATTTTTAATGCAAACACCACTGCTGCCAACTCCATGTCATGATTCAGGTAATTCTTTCCATGAACCTTGAGTTTTCTGGAGGCATAAGATATCACTTTACCCTTCTGCATCGGAACGCAACCGAGCCTAACTTTGGAAGCGTCACAATAAACAACTAATCCATCTTTTCCATCTAGTAAGGTCAAAACTGAAGCGGTAGTGAGTCGATTCTTCAATTTCTAGAAACTCTTCTCACATGCATCTGACCACTGAAATTTCACCTTTTTTTGAGTCAACTTAGTCAGAGGAGACGCAATAGAGGAAAATCCTTCTACAAATCGTCAATAATAACCGTCTAGATCCAACAAAACTCCTGATTTTGGTTGGGGAAGTAGGTCTTGGCGAGTCTTTCACCGTTGCTATCTTTTGAGGATCTACTTGGATACCCTCACCCTAGACCACGTAACCAAGGAAAGTCACAAACTTCAACCAAAATTCGCATTTGCTGAACTTAGCAAACAACTGGCGATCTCTAAGCATCTGAAGCACTATTCTCAGGTGGTTAGCATGTTCTTCCTCATTCCTGGAGTATACCAAAATGTCATTGATAAATACACTGACGAACATATCCAGATACTTCTTGAAGACTCTGTTCATCAGGTCCATAAAAGATGTCGGGGAATTAGTTAGTCCCAAGGACATAACCACAAACTCTTAGTGACCATACCAAGTTCTTAAAGCTATTTTCGGTATGTAACATTCTCTAACTCTTAGCTGATGATACCCCGACCTAAGATCTACTTTGGAGAAGCAACTGGCTCCCTGAAGCTGATTAAACAAGTCGTCAATCCTGGGTAGGGGATACCTGTTCTTGACTGTGACTTTGTTTAACTGACGGTAATCGATACACATCCTGAGAGTACTGTCTTTCTTTCGCACCAATAGTACTGATCACCCAGGGAGAGATGATGGGTCTGATAAAACCTTTATCAAGAAGGTCCTTTAACTGCTCCTTCAACTCCTTAAGCTTAGATGGAGCCTTTCTATAAGGAGGGATGAGATGGCTGAGTGTCTGGAAGAAGGTCTATACCGAAGTCTATTTCCTGTTCAGGAGGGACTACGAGAAGATCTTCGGGAAACACATCAGGGAACTCGCTGACAATTGGGACTGACTGAATCTAAAAAATGGAATCTTTGACTCGAACTAAATGATAAATGCACCCTTTGGAAATAATCTTTCTATCCTTAATATAGGAAATAAACTGACCCTTAGGAGCTGAACTACTGCCCTTCCACTCTAAAACTAGTTAATTAGGGAACTGAAATTTGATGAATCTAGTTCTGCAGTCAACTAAGTCATAAATAGAGTGTAACCAATCCATGCCAAGAATAAGGTCGAAGTCAACCATGTCTAACTCTACCAAATCAGCTGGAATGACTTTGTTCAAGATTGAGATTGGGCAATTTCTATACACCCGGTTGTCTTTAATTAACTCGCTAACTAGGGTGGAGACTGAGGATGATTCTGACCTATGGACTAATATTAAACTGTAAGGCTATGTAGGGAGTCACAAACGATAATGTGGCTCCTAGATCTAGTAGGGAATATACATCTAGATAGAAAAGACGTAACATACCCGTGACCACATCAGGTGAGCTATCCTAATCCTGACGAGAGCATAATGCATAAAAATGGTTGGGGCACTGACTGCCATCCGTACCTGAAGTATTGTCCTGTTGGAGCTACCGAAGTGGTGGATTGTGCCCTTTCCCGTCTTGCTGACGGGCACTCTCTAAGCCGGTGGCCTAGCTGTCCATAACCAAAGCAACCCTCTTGGCCCTGAAGGTAGTCCCCTGGGTGGTTATTGCCACACTTAGGGAAATCTAGATATCAGTTGTTGGCACTGTAGCTCTGGGATTGAGAGCCAGATGCTCCACCCCTCCGATCCTTGCGGATCGAAAGGTAGGGGCATTGGCTTAACTGGGTGTTGGAGCCCTCTGCTACTGCTGTTGCTGCTGCTGTGGGCGACTACTACCGCCAGACCTCTAGCGGTCATAATCTGACTAGACAGTTCTTGCTCACTTGTTTTCCCGCTCCATATCCTTTAGTTTTATACCTCAATCTATTGGGCATGGAAAATGAGGCTGGAGAGGTCGATATCCTTAATCAGCATTACTTTCCTGCACTACTTCAGGACCAGGTTCAACACCCCATTAACAAATTTCAGCATATGAGGCCTTGCTTCATCTACCATCTCTAGAGCATATTATATAGCTTGGTGAACTCTAGTGCATACTCCTCCACCGTCTGATTTCCCTATTTTAGATTCATGAACTCCACCACTTTTGCCTGCCTAAGCTCCCGAGGGAAGAATTTGTCTTGGAAGGCTGTAGTGAACTCCTCCCATTCCACCAGTCCTACTCCTGCTGCCATCCCTCCTTCTAGTGTTCATACCAGACCTGGGCTACCCCTTTCTGCTGGTAGGCAGCCAAGTCGGTACTCTCCGAGGAACTGACACCCATGATTCGGAGTGAAGTCTCGAACTCAGGTAGTTGCTAATCTTATCCACAAACTCCTGTGGGTCCTCACCCACCTTAGATCTATGGAAAATTGGAGGGTTCATTGGAGTGAAGTCCCGAACTCAGGTAGTTTCTATGGACCCATTAGTATTAACTAGAACCACCTGCTGGTTCACCTGATTCGTAACTGTCTGTGCGAGCAGCAAGATAGCCGCCTTGAACTTTGTTGTGGACATTGAGTCGTCCTGAGGGGTTCTTAAAGCTAGTGGGGCATGTTGGTGAGCGTTACAATCTCTTCTTCTGTTACCACATCATTGAGGCATGATTCACTAAAAAGAAACAGAGCACGAGTTAAGAGAGAGATTCTGGGATTGAATTTCAATGTACGATAAGAAGTATGAACAAAAGGGAGCCTCCACTTTATAAGTATGGCACACTTCACATCCATGATAAGGACTCTACTCGACGTGGCTTTCAGACATCTGAGGATAATCAAAACCTAGGTCTCTAATACCAAGCTTGTCATACCCCGAGTCTATACCCTGGATAAGACATGGTACTTAGGAGTACAAGTATCCCCAAGTCAACCCATGGTCTATCCTTACACTGGCAATTCTTAGTAAAACATAGAGGAAGCTTTAAATAATGGAGTGATTTAAGAAAACTGATTTAATAATAATTTCATACATTTGAAAGAACAATAATACTGAACATCTAAAATTCTATCTAAAAGCCATATACTAATGATGAGTTACTGGGACAAGCCCCCAGCTAACTCTAAAGTCTGACTGAAAGAAAATGAACTAAAGTAAATCAAACATCATCCTCGAAAGATGAGGAGTCAACACTGTTGTTGCTGATATCACCGGAGTAAATCTACTAATGACACTGAATCTGAGAACCTGCGGCTGTATCATAAAACGATACATCATAAAATGTATGCATCAGTACATTGCATGTACTGAGTAAGCTAGAGAAAACTTACATAAGGAATAAAATAACTGAAATAGAAAGACATGCAATGACCAACTGAAACTGTCGGAACTGAATAACTATAATAAACTGAGATGGTATAAATGACCCTGTCTAATGGTCATGTACATGCCCTAAATTTGAGATACTAATCTGAAATATTGTATTAGACTAATATGAACTGGCTAATCTGAGACTGAACTAAGCTAACTAGTGGGAGAGTCTAGAACCGACATGTAACCATATGAGGTAGACATGGAATCCAGTGTATACACCCCATTGGTAGGACCCAATATACCTTGCTAGGGTATAGAGGCATGAACTGGGTGATCACAAGTATGGGGTAGTGAGGCCAATAAAATATAACCTACAGTGGCAATGTAGTTCTGCAAACCTGGGTGCACTGGAACCACGGTCCACTCGGTGCTAATTCCTACTCCCACTAGATATTTCTAGAGTGACTAATAAGCTGATAGCTTGAAATTAGGTCCCAAGACTAAGTCAGGAATACCTATCTGAAAGCACCCTAAGGGTCTTATTGGACCGAATTCTGCAACTGGGTTTTAAGACTAGTCAGAGCTGCTTATCTGGAAGCATCGAAAACATCTAAAGAATAAATTGTAATTCGAGACTGGGGTCCTAAGGCTTGTCAAAGTTTCTTATCCGAAAAGGTCATGACCGCCTTAAGAACCACTAAAATCTGATACTGAGTCCAATTTTGATAGCTGGGAGGCACCACTAAAGTCTGCTAATAATTGTCTTAGACTAGACTAATAAGCATTTGTCTAAGATCTCAACATAGTCTAGCAATATGGGAAACCCAAAATAATAGGATCAAGCCACAAGGAAGACTAATCTAACAGAAAAAATTCTAGTTGATTTCATTCAACACTAGGGATAAAACCATCCTTACAAGAATGATCATTTATATGATAACTGGGTAATGGAAATATGCAACAATCAACACAAACCATATTCCACAAGCTATAAATGGAGTCTACCATATAATTTATTCACATGAAAAGTTCAAGGCAGGAATTCACTTTATGGAAACAAGCTTCAAATAGTCATAATCTACTGGAAACATATCTACAATTAACATGAATAATGTCCCACATGAATTAGATGATATCTAACTGACAACTGAATTCACGTTCGATAACTTAGGGACTAAAACAGATAGAGAACTAGAAGAGGATTTTCGTGACACAAGGGAAGAACTATTCCCTTGCTGAATTCCCACATACCTGGCTAAGAATTCCCTAGAAGAAGGAAGCTTGAATTGCTGCAATGGATGAGGAACCCTAGTCTTTGTTGAGAGTTCTTAAGAGAAAACTTACATTACTTTGCTGAAAATCACAGGGGGGATGAGGGGGAAAACCATTTAGCCCTCTAAATCCCCTCAAAATAACCCAAAATTACATAGTTTAGGGTCTAGGAGGTTAGGAAATTACTAAAACACCCTTAGGAAATTCGCAGGAAAAAGGACCCTGCCAGTCCTCACGAGGCACTCCACGAGTCGTGAGGTCAGGAAAGACTTGTGCGGTCCAATCGTTAGGTGCACTGGAATTTTTTTTACAATTTCTTCAATCCTTCCAATGACTGACTTCACGAGTCGTCAGGAGACCCAACGACTTATGGTCTCCTCCCATCACCATTACTACCAAAAGCCTCCTAGGGTCACCATGGGTGACACCAAGAGTTGTAGTGTCCCAAACGAGTTGTGATGAAGACCCGTTAAGTACACTGCTTGACTTTTTCCAACTTTCAGTCAACGCTTGATGACAACTCACTTGGTTGTTAACATCATTATTTTTTATGAGAGGTCTACCATATTTTTTTCTTA
>JACEIK010002120.1:73148-101948 GCA_018107945.1 Datura stramonium | reverse complement strand
CCGAATAAATAATCAACATTACCCCTTCAATTGTATACATGTGTATAATTTACTAATCAAAGTAAATCATAACCTACCTAGGCGCCAAGTTTTTGTCATAGAATCGATGGAGTTTCATTGTTTTGCCCTCAATCTAGATTTCCTGGTGGAGTATCAATGGAAAGGAAGGTGGAGACTTGTTCCTCGGGAGCTACACCTCTTAATTCTTGAGTAGAATATTTAAATTTTTACCCTGGGCATTTTTAAGGGGGATCCTTTTTAGAACAGGAGATGGGCTTTAAAAACAAACTGAAACATGGAATTTTGATTCACATCTTCCACTATAGTGGTCCCCTTTTTACTGCAACGATCTCTCTATAGCGAGGAACTGCTCGCTACAACGATTTTTAACTACTTGGGCCCACTTCATTTTACTCAATATTATTCTATATTTACTTAGTTTATACTTGTAACCCCAAAAATTAAATCCATACCAATAAAAAAGATTATTCATACTCCCATGTTGTCAAGATTCTATAACGATTGGACGAGTCGTTACATCAGATACCAAAATATCATCAAGGAGAAATCTTGGCCTAGACTGTCTAGAAATAAAAGAGAATCCTATGCATTAGGAGATGAACATTAGATTCATTTTTTCTGTATGTTGAGGGCACTCTTCATCGGTGTGGGGATAGACCCAGAATAATACGCTAGTCCTCTCCCATGACCCTATTCAGCATAAGACTATGCAGACGTGATAATAGACTATGCAGTTAATTTAGTATAAATTAAATACGACATAAGCACATTCAATTCATTTAGTATAGATTTTTTTAAAACAAATTATGGGTCAGGCCCTTTATATAAATAATCAGCATTACACCAAAGCCCAACAAATAAGAAATACTAATTGTAACCCAGCCCAATACAAGATTTAGCCTTACTATTTGTTTATCCGGTCATTCGGACCTGATCCTTTTAGCAACTCAACAGACTCCTGAGCCAGGTCTTCCTAATCTCTTCATGGCACCAATCTTTAGCTTGCAATTCATCCTCCTTCACCTATGTGATAAATCAACCTCCTCTACTTGTGATAGTTGTGCAGTCTTACATCCTCGTTCTTACCTAATCTCTTTAATAATCTATGAAGGTGTCTATCTAGTGGGAAATGATCACTTGGAGGTGGCAGGTCACATATCTCAGTGATGATGAAGCCGTTGAAGCAGTGATGGGGAAAAACGCGTAGCCCTAATCTCCTTTTTTATCTATCTTCTCTGGGTATGAGAGCTAAAATACAAATCTGACTTCGTTGCCCTCTTTTTTGTTGGAGAATCCTTTTTGTATGTTGCCCTATTCTAGGCTAGGTAGATCCTTTTCACAGTAAGCCCTTGTTATTACAAGACTTGGTGTAAATACTCTTACTGTGATGATATGTTATGAATGTGAATGTTTCCCTTGCTAGTTCGATGTATCCCTTATTCTTCTTGCTTTATTCCTCGGATATGGAATCTGAGCCTTTTTTGTGTTGACAATCTTCTTGCATGTAGTTGGTAACTGATTAAAGCTTCTAAATCTATTTCTACCACTATGACTAAGTGCATAGTTAGCCAAAGAGTCTGCTAACTAGTTCACTTCCTGAATGTGTGTTAGATTTCTATGTTTAATTAATTTAGCATGTCGTATATCTCATCTATTCTGTCAGCCAGCTCCCAATAAATCTTCCAATATTGTAGTTTAGAGAAATGCAGTGTCTTAAAGCACTCCAAATAGCTATCACTTCTGCCTGCATATTTGTAATTACTCCAATATTTTTAACTTCAGCATAGATCAAATTCCCATCTATATTCCTAATGCAAAATCCATAAGCACTCTCTCTTGGGTTACCCCTGCATGCACCATTAGTGTTGTATTTGACCCACTGTTCCTTTGAAATTCCCATCTAACTATTCAGTAATGAAGTCTTCGCTTATAAGTTTTAATACATGTGATCATCTCTCCCCATTGTGAGGGACTTTTAATCTATGGATATTCAAGCTTTAGAAACTGATAAATAGTTTGTTGACATAGCTTAACAATTCCATGAAAGTCACATCTTTCCCATGCCTCCTAGCACTCCTCCTCTTTCATAGTTCCCACATAACTATAGCAATGATGGATTTATAAATTCCTTGCAACTTAATAGGAGCTGGAGCTTCCCACCAATTGACAATGACTTGATGTAGAGTTATTCCATCAATGCTTATACCTGCACAAACAGTAAATTGTTTCCACATCTTATTAGCTGTGGAAGTTGTTAGAAATAGATAATTCATTGTCTCATGTTGGTATCTGCTGTCACAGCAATGACATCTAGATACAATTTACATCTTTATTCTATTAAGATTATCATCAGTTGCAATACTCCCTTTCAATACTCTCCACAAAAAGAAACAAATTTTAAAAGGAATCCCCTTTATCTAGATATTTGACAGCCAACCAAACTCCTCCTTCCTCCTCCTTGTTAACTGATAAGCTAACTGTGCTGAGAACACTCCTATAGTATTTCCCATCCACCAGGCATTATATATCTCAGCATTTACTTATGGAGAGATATAATCCACAATGTGACTTTCCATCTCTTCAGAGAGTTTGCTCATCATTTTCTCCCTATCCCTTCCTCCATTGATTATGAATTCTTTAACCTCCATCTTCTCATCTTCATTGGTGACCTCCTTAGTGTAGTATAATGCCCTTGTTGTGTCCAGTTATCAAACCAGAAACTGGTTGTTCCTGCTTTAATTTTCCATCAAATAGCATGTTCTACTTCTTCTATGATCTCTATCATCTTTTTCTAAATATGAGATGCCCCACTTCCAGTTGCCACAGTAGGGTGAGCCTTCTTGTAATATTTATTCCACATATAAGTACTCCGTAGTAAATCTATGGAAACCCTGAAATTTTACCATAGTTTTGCACAAAAAAAAGCTCTGAAAATATCATGTAGGGACTTGAAATCCAAACCCTCTTCACTCCAAGGATAACACATGTCCTCTCAAGCAACCCAGTGCTTTCATTTATTCTCTCCAGTTTTACTCCAAAAAAGAACTTGGCTAATTACTGGTGAATTTGCTCAATAGTCCCCTTAGGAGGATTCATGACTGAAAATAGGAATACATGCATGGATTGTAGAAAATGAGAAATCAAAATGAACTTTCCTACGTATGTTAAAAACTTATTTTTCCACATCAGAATTCTTCTTGAAATTTTCCTCACCAAATTCTCAAAGTAGGATTTTCTCTTTCTTCCATAGAACACTAGCATCCCAAATATATAAAAGGAAAAGACCTCAGATTTATACTTACCCATCTCCTCAAATTGTTTTCTATCACCATTGGTGTCCTCTTCTAGATGTAAAAGAAACTTTTACTCTTGTAAATCCTTTGCCCTGACACTTGTTCATATTTTGCCGAAACTCTCACCATTTTCCTCACTAATGTTCTGTCTCCTGAGCGAAAAGAATTGTATCATCAACATAAGCCAAATGATTAATCTCTAGAATTCACTTGGGCATCCCATAACCCTTAAATTCAGCATCTTCATTTAGTTTATTCAACCCTCTTGACAAGATTTCAGCAGAAATAATAAACAACACAGGTGATTTTAGGTCACCCTGCTTCAAACCTCGGGAGGACCTAAAGAAACCATATGAATGTCCATTTACTAGCACTAGATACGAATTATTGGATACGAATCTCCACGCCATATCAATAATAATCTCTTAAAAACAAATTTTCTCAGAACCTTAGTAAGAAAGATCCATGACACTCTATCATATGTTTTTTTTCATATCAAGTTTCACTACAACATTATACCACTCATTTCTCAAATTGATATCTCTGATGATTTTTTGTGCCAGTAGGACATTTTTAGTTATGCTTCTTCCTTTAACAAAGCCAGTTTGATTTCTTGAGATGATATGTGGCAAGAAGTTTGTCATTCTGTTATGCAGCATTCTAGAGAAAATCTTGTTTGAAAATGTACTCAAACTGATTGGTCTAAGATCTGAAAAGTTCACTGCCCTCTCTTTCTTATGAAGGAGGATCAGATTTGTGTGAGTAATGAACCTGAGATTTCATATCTATAGAAAAAAGGCTTTAACCATTCTAGTGATGTCTTCCCCTATAATTTCCCAACACTCCTGAAAGAACAACTCTGAGAAACCATCTGATCCATTTGTACTAGTCTCATTTATGTCACGACCTGAATGTACACCCGGTTCATAGACACGGGACAAGGGACCCTGAGAAACCCCAAGTCGATCCATGGCACATGCATACAACTAATCCTCTCTAAATAAGCGGAACGATAATCATAAATACATAGCAGAGACGAAATTATAGCGTAACATCATGAAATGATGAACCTATACACAACTGAGCACTACATACTTGTATGAAAGCCTCTAATACATAAGATCACTTGATGGGACAACATCCCAAACTAACCCGACGAAAACTGAACATAAACAACATAAAAGTTTATCAAAAGACCCTCGGAACATGAGGACTCACACATAAGCTAAAAACGTAGGCTGAGGCGAATTAAGGATGAGGATGAGCCTAAGATCCGGACCCTGTATCATGAAATGATACGACATAGAAAGTATGCGGTCAGTATGTGAAATGTACTGAGTATGCACGGTAAGTAAAATGGACATTTTAAAAGTAAATTAAACTCATAATAGACATAGGAGAAGGACATCATGCTTGCATCCTTCCGTGGTCTACACTGTCCCTTCCAACTTGCCAATCCTCCATGGTTGACCACGGGTGACCTCACGAGTCGTGAGGTCTGACCAAGACTCGTGATCAAGCCCGTGGCCTCCTCACTCAGGCCTTGCCACACCACGCTGACCACGAGTCACCTCATGACTCATGGTCACTCCTCACGACTCACCTCACTGGTCGATCTACGACCTGGAGCGAATTTTTAGTTTTTCTCCATTTTCACTTTCGGGTCTGATCCTTGGGTTCCCGGGGTATAACAATATCTCCCCGTTGGGAACATTCGTCCTTGAATGTTAGAAACATGCAGAAAACTCAGAAACAAGCTATCACCATATGCAATTACCAGTCATTTAAGTCAAAAACGGACGGAATGACTACCTCTGAAAAGAAATACATAACTAAACTGAATTCAGACATCACATACATTTACCATATCTTAAAACAAACTTGTACACATGAACTTAAAGGGAAGAGTTGATTAAAGGTTTAGGGCAAAACTGATACCTCAAATTGAAACTGAGCTGGTAGGGAACAAATGAGGGATTTAGCTATCATATCTTCTTCGGCTTCCCACGTAGCTCCCTCAACATGCTGATTTCTCCATAATACTTTAACTAAAGCTACTTCTTTGTTTCTCAACTTACGAATCTGACTATCTAAGATTTCAATAGAAACTTCTTCATAACTGAGGTTGTCTTTCACCTCAATGCTGTCTACCGGAACTACTAAATTGGGATCACCCAAGCACTTTTTCAAGAGCGATACATGAAACAGGGGATGAACTGAAGCCAATTCTGAAGGCAAGTCCAACTCATACGCCACCTTACCAACTCTCCTCATAACCCAGTAAGGACCAACGTAGCGGGGATTGAGTTTCCCTTTCTTTTCGAACCGCATGACTCCCTTCATGGGAGATACCTTTAGAAATACCCAGTCGTCCACATTAAACTCCAAATCTCTTCTCCTCACATCAGCATACGATTTCTGACGACTCTAAGCGGTTTTCAACAGGTCCCTTATCAACTGAACCTTCACCATCGCCTCATGGACCGAATCTAGTCCTATCATAGCTGCCTCGCCAACCTCAAACCATCCGATGGGAGACCTACACCTCCGGCCATAAAGAGCCTCGAACGGTGCCGACTGGATACTAGAGTGGTAACTGTTATTATAACCAAAATCGATCAAGGGCAAATGATCATCTCAACTACCTTTAAAATCCATAACTAATGCCCTCAACATATCCTCAAGGGTCTGAATGGTTTGTTCTTCCTAGCCATTTTTTTGCGGATGGAAGGTTGTACTGAGCTTAACCTGCGTCCCAAGTCCTTTTTGAAAATAATTCCAGAATTGAGAGGTAAACTGAGTACCTCAGTTTGAGATAATAGAAAAGGGCACTCCATGAAGTCGAACCAACTCCCAAATATAAAACTTAGCATAATCATCCGCTGAATCCGTGGTCTTGACCGGTAGAAAGTGTGCAGCCTTAGTTAACCTTTCTACCACTAACCAAATGGAGTCATAGTGTCGGCGAGTACAAGGTAGGCCTGTAACAAAATCCATATTAATCTCTTCCCACATCCAAGTGGGGATGCTGATATCCTAAAGTACGCCTCTCGACCTTTGATGTTCGACTTTCACTTGCTAGCAGTTTGGACATTTTGCTACGAACTCCGCAATATCCTTCTTCATACCACCCCACAAATAGATTTCTCGCAAGTCCCAATACATTTTCGTGGATCCTGGATGAATAGAATATCTGGTACCATGTGCCTCATGCAATATCCAAACTCTCAAATTATCAACGTTCGGAACACATAGTCGACCCTGGTATCGTAGCACACCATCTCTCCCTTGGGAGAAGACCTCCACCTTCTGACTCTGCACCGCCTCCTTCAGATTCCTCAATATTGGATCCTCATCTTGCCTGGATTTAACATCAATTACTAAGGACGATCCTGACCCGTACAACAACACCTCCATTAGCCGAGTCAATCAATCTAACTCCCAGTCTTACAAGTCGGTGGACATCCTTCACCAACTCCTTCTTTCTCTCATCCACGTGGGACACACTCTCCATAGAGAGTCTACTAAGCGCATCTGCAACCACATTAGCCTTGCCCGGGTGGTAGAGGACACTCATGTCGTAGTCCTTTAGTAACTCCAACCACCTCCTTTGCTGAAGATTTATATTTTTCTGTGTGAACACATATTGCAAACTCTTGTGATCCATAAATACATCCATGTGGACTCCATATAAGTAATGCAGCCATATATTCAATGCAAACACCACCGCGGCCTACTCAAGATCATGGGTTGAGTAATTCTTCTCATGAACTTTCAGCTGTCTCGAGGCATATGTTATTACCTTCACACGCTGAATCAACACACATCCCAGCCCGACTCTCGAAGCATCACAATACACTACAAAGCCATCAGTACCCTCGGGTAAGGTCAATACTGGTGCTAAAGTGAGTTGGGTCTTCAACTCTTGGAAGCTTTTCTCACAAGCATCCGACCATTGGAATTTTACCTTTTTCTGAGTCAACCTGGTCAATGGGCACAATTGTTGAAAATCCCTCAACAAATCTTCGGTAGTAGCCTGCCAAGCCCAAGAAACTCTAAATTTCTGAAGGATTCACCGGTCTGGGCCAATTCTTCACCGCCTCTATCTTATGGGAATCTACCCTTATGCCTTCGCTTTATACCATGTGACCCATAAATGATAACGAGTTTAGCCAAAATTCACACTTGCTAAACTTTGCATACAACTGACGATCCTTGAGGGTTTGCAACACTATTCTCAAACGAGTGGCATGCTCCTCCTCCCTCCGAGAGTATATCAAGATGTTGTCAATGAACACAACCACGAACATGTACAAATATGCCTTGAACACCCTGTTCATTATATCCATAAAATATGCGGGGGCATTGGTTAGTCCAAAAGACATAACAACAAATTCGTAATGACCATACGGAATCCTGAAAGCGGTCTTCGGGATTTCACTCTCCCAAACTCTAAGCTGGTGATACCCAGACCTGAGATCGATCTTGGAGAAGCACTTGACACCCTGAAGCTGGTCAAACAAATCATCGATCCTAGGTAGGGGGTACCTTTTCTTGATGGTAACCTTGTTAAACTGCCAATAGTCAATACACATGCGAAGGGAACTGTCCTTCTTTCAAACAAATAGAACTGGCGTACCCTATGTAGACCTGCTCGGTCTAATAAAACCCTTATCCAGCAAGTCCTTCAACTGATCCTTTAATTCCTTTAGCTCGACTGGAGCCATCCTATAAGGAGGGATAGAAATAGGCTGCGTATCTGGCAATAGATCAATACCGAAATCAATTTCCCTTTCTAGAGGAACACCTAGCAAATCCTCAGGAAACACCTCTGTATATTCGCATACCACTGAAACTGACTAAATAGTCAGGATCTTGAACTCCACATCCTTAACCCTAACTAGGTGGTACATGCAACCCTTAGAGATCATTTTCTTGACCTTAAGATACGAAATAAACTGACCTGCTGGTACTGCTGAACTACCCTTCCATTCCAAAATTGGCTCCCCCGAAAATCGAAACTCCACTGCATGGGTCCTACAATTAATCGAAGCATAACATGCAAACAACCAATCCATACCTAAAATGATGTCGAAATTAGTCATGGCCAATTCTAGTAAGTCTGCGGAAGTAATCTTATGCAACACTGTAATGGAGCAACCTCTATATACCCGCCTAGCTACAGCTGATTCACCGACTGGAGTAGATACGGAGAATGGTTCGGACAGAACTTCAGGACTAGCTCCAAAACTACTAGCAATGTAAAGCGTTATGAAAGACAAGGTAGCTCCTAGATCTAGCAAGGCATAAACATCAATACAAAAGACACGCAACATACTAGTGACCACGTCTGGCGAAGTCTTTCGCTCCTGGCGCAAGGCAAGGG
Organism: Datura stramonium; assembly: GCA_018107945.1. Lineage (NCBI taxonomy): Eukaryota > Viridiplantae > Streptophyta > Magnoliopsida > Solanales > Solanaceae > Datura > Datura stramonium. The sequence goes on along the minus strand of JACEIK010002120.1, from coordinate 93,248 downwards.
CGTAAAATTGGTTTTGTTGCTGTCTGCCACCTCCACTAGTCGATGCTCCCTGCGGAGCGAAACGGGCTGGAGCTACTACTGTCCTGGTGGACTGTGCACGACCCCTATCATCACCTTGTCTAGCATATGGAAACGCTTGGTGCATGTGCCCAGATTTACCACACCCAAAACAGACATCCGAACCGAGCAGGCACTCCCCGGCGTGACTCTTACCGCACTTCCCGCAGGCTGGAGAGGTATACTCTAACTGGGTGCCCCTCTAATCCCTCGACCCTGAAGCCCTACTCCTCTGATCACCCCTGGGTTTGGATGGAACACTAGCTGATGATGGTGTTGGGGCTAGAGACCTCTGCTGAAACTGTGGATGATAGCCACCGCCAGACCTCTGATGTGAAAACCCACGACTGTCTGTCTGAGCCCTCTTTGCCTCCCTCTCCCTCGCATGAGCCGCCTCCATCTGCTGGGCGTACAACACTATGCGAGGAAATTCCATATCTTGGTGGAGCATAGCAGTCCTGCAATCCTTGTCTAAATAATCGGCCACGCCATGAACAAACCAGCTCACTCGCTCCCTCTGATCCATCACCAACTCTGGGGCATATTTTGACAATCGGGTGAACTCAAGCGAATACTCCAGCACTGTCATTTTTCCTTACTTGAGGTTAACAAACTCCGCTGCTTTCAACTCCCTCATTTCTCGAGGGAAGAACTTGTCGAGAAAGGCCATGTGGAACTCATCCCAGCTGATAGGGCCCGCCTCCCGCTGTCCTGCTGTCCTTTCATTACTTGTACCAAATATGAGCGATCTCTTTTAGCTGGTAAGAGGGCAAGTCAACACACTCCCCATTTGTCACCCCCATAACCTGAGTGACCTTCAAGATCCCTTCAATAAACTCGTGTGGATCCTCATCCACCTTTGATCCCGTGAACTTAGGAGGGTTCATCCTCAAGAAGTCCCTAATCCGAGCCGCCACTGCATTTCAATTTGCGGGACATGTACAACAACCTGCTGGTTGACCGAGTGGTAAAGGCCTACGCCAACATTTGAATAGCCGCCCGAAACTCAGCGTGGGCAGCTGGCTCTGGTGCCCGGGGCTCCTGAACAGGTGGGGCTTGTTGATGCCCATGATCATTGCCATCTCCGTGACCTTCATCATTTCCATTCCTCCTTCCATTCATTCTCCTAGGAGCCATAATTCTGCAAACCGTGAATCGCACGAGTTAGAAAGATGGAAAGGCTTTTCACCGCACGATATAGAACATGAAAGAAGGGAACATTTCCTAAACGTTTAGTAGCCTCTTCGTCATAGGTGTGACGCGCTTCACACCCATGAAAAAGAATCTACTTAACGCAGCTTTCAGACACCCTAGGACACTTCAAACCTATGGCTCTGATACCAAGTTTTTCACGACCAGAACGTACACCCAGATCGTAGACACGGGACAAGGACCCCGAGAGACCCCAAGTCGACCCATGACACATGTATACAGCTAATCTTCTCCAAATAAGCGAAACGATAATTATAAATACACAGCGGAGATGAAATTATAGCATAACATCATGAATTATTGAACGTATACACAACTAAGCACTACATACTTGTCTGAAAGCCTCTAATACATGAGATGGGTTGATGGGACAACATCCCTAACTAACCCGGCCAAAATTGAACATAAACAACATGAAAGTTTATTAAACGGCCCTCGAAACATGAGGACTCACCAATACGCTGAAAACATAGGCTAAGGCGGACTAAGGATAAAGATGAGCCTGAGATCCGGACCTTGTATCATGAAATGATACAACATAGAAAGTATGCAGTCAGTACGTGGAATGTACTGAGTATTCAAGGTAAGTAAAACGGACATTTTAAAAGTAAAGTAAACTCATAAATAGACATAGGAGAAGGACATCATGCTTGCATCAAAATCTTTGTGATAAAACATAAGACTCAAGACTTTCAAATCATTCATAATCATTCATTATCATAATCATAAATAACTGTATCATAATATAACTTGAGCCAATAACATAAATATAATAATGCATAAAACATGTGAAACAATAGGAGGACTCATCATAACCGACACCATCATGGTAGAGCCTTTCATTATACCCCACTGTCTCGCTCAAGTGGGCAGAGCCGACTCTGGCTTGCCACGCGAGGGTCGTGCATAAGGCGTGATATCACATTTGAAGGGATAATTATCAATACATCATATCATTTACAACCCACGGTGTCACGTGGTTATGAGACACCGACGTAGTCCTTTGAACGCCTGACTGCTCGGTGCTAGACACAGCTCCCAAAAATATGCATATAGGCTCATACATAAATCATTAATATTGTTGACACCAAATTTTGACATCCCTACGCCTTAATATGCTGCTTATATATATANATAACATGACAATATATCCAAAAACCAGTGGGACTATCTTTATAGGGGAAAATGAATCGAACATGTAGCCATATAGGGTAAGGACACATGGAGGAAAAGAGATATTTAAGAGTAAGTTGAAGTGAGGCTTCTGAAATTATAAAAGGAGCTTCTATTATCAACATTTGGACGCACATGTGTATCCTAAATAGGGTGTTTTTATTATAATGCCAAAGTCACTATTAAAAGGAATTAGAACTTATAGCCCAAGGTCAAGATTGTGGCCAGATGTAGAGATCAAAAGAAGAGGAAGAAAAAGACAAATACATATCTGCAAGATCGTACAAAGACCATGAGAATTGTGGTGGTTCTATAGCCGACACATACAACAGCATTTTACAGATGGTGATCTCATTGGGTGACGTACTATAGGTCCCAAAAGGAGCCACACCATTATTTGATGTACTTTAGGTAATGTGTACAATATTGACATAATTTATTTATAAAGGGTTGGATACTAGATAATACAAGGCTATACATTTATTGTTTATTTATATAAGCTTTCTCTTTTTTTTCTAAATTGGCTCATTCATCAAACTAAAACTCATCAAGAACACACATATAAGACATCTAGGATCCAAAAGCAATGAATCAACATTCAAAATTGCTACTAGGATAACAACTCCTTAATTTAGTGTTCCATTCATTTATTTCATATTTATACTTTAACAAACTTAATAATCAATATTTTCATCTATTTGATCCTAATTTTATGAGTTAAATAAAATTGTGTGTCCTTTGCCTCGCTATAAATTTAATTGTATCGATTTTTTGATAAATATAAAAACTACTGAGACACAAACCGGGCTTATATGAGGTGTTGATACGCAGATGTATGTTTGTCATCAACGTTATTTCAGTTGATAGTTTGTAAATGAAGCTGCAAAAATGGTCACTAGATGCTCCATAACACTTCGATTCAACTTTTTTTTACTATCACTTATCAGAAAAATAGGTCTTAAATTCATGTATCCCTTTTCTTTTCTATATAAAAGTTATCAAGTGTGTTTCTTACGAATTAAAATTTTGCCCAACAATTATCCTAAGTGACATTACAAGAGAAAGATGATATCTTGTTCCATGCTGGATGAATTACAAAACCTGTAGCTCCTTTTGCAATCAAGGTAAGATGATGGCTAAAGATGTCATTCCAATGGAAGCAATGTTTTTTCTATAACTGTTAGGCAGTTCGAAGATGTGCATGATGTTGGGCGTATTTACACACTTATTTACCATATCTTGTCCATACTTAGCGACGTTTTGAGAATAAATAATGTGTGATTGCTTTGGTTTTATATGATAATTTTTTTTAAAAAAAAGCAGCTAACACATGTGATCATATATTTACACGATAAAAGTGGTGAATTTTTACTCATTGGGGGCTTAAAAGAGCAAGTGTTGCTAAAAAAGACTCGAAAGAAACAAGTGTCACGGCTAAAGGGAGGTTGGCATTGCGCAACACCTCCACTGCACCGAGTTGTTTGATACTCAGGACATACCAACACAGCAAGCTGAATGACACGAACCAATATAGCCGCAATGGGCCACGCGACGCAGACCCTTGCTGCCCGACTCAAGGCATGCAAAGTTGAATCCTAATCCAAGTAGGAAGAGATGCAGACTTATTCTACTATTATAAACACCCCTTTTTAGGATGTTTATTATTATTCAAGCTTTGAGAATCAATTGAGGATTAGCACATAGTACGCATATTATTGTGTGTGTGGAAAAGATTATTACATACAATTAATTGAGAGAAACATCAAGTTCTTGCTATTCTAGTTAGATTTCATGATTTTTCAAATAGTTTCATATTATTATAAGTGATCATCATGACTTCTTATAAATAATATGTTATTTTTTCTTCAAACATGAGCATCTAATTTCTTTAACTAGGGTTGTGGGAACCATGACAGATTAACAAAAATAGGCAAACAAAATAGTGATTCTTGAATAACGAATTGAGTGGAATATTATTATCTTTGTTTTAATTAGTTGAAAATGTTGAAACATGTATGTATCATCAACTTGCTTGACCAAAGAGGTTAAAGTTATAAAAAGAGAATAACAATGGAAATTTGAGGCTACCAACCCTCAACTAATTGACTTGAGCTCTAACTGAGAGTAGTCAGTCCAAGACATATGACGAGGACAAAAAATGAATACCTAAAGTCTGAGAGGATTTAGAGCGAAATTCATCTATGTAGGTCATAACGTCCAAAACAACTCTCCAATTAGGGAGGTGGCTATGGTCGTAGCAAAACAAGTACCCAACTAAGAGTCAGGGTCGAATCCTACAAGGATTGGAGGCTATCTTCACCAAGTGGGGTAAATTAGTTCACACAAGCATGCTCATATATAAGAATAAAGTAAAATTTGGGGAGAAGATGTGAACAAGTATCAACTAAAAATGTAAAATCAAAGCTGGAGAAAACAATTGTTGCTAGCAAAATGAGAGACTAGGGGTGTGCATTTGATGGGGCATCGACTTAATAGGTATTAACTAAGAGCCTTAGATTCAATTACCACATAGATATTCTTGGCTTTGGGCTACACTCTATGTTTCTCAACTAAAAGAGAGTGTCTACTTTGGGTTTTCTCAAACCCCAAAGTCAAAATCTATTAAACAACCAACCAATACTTGAGGAAGAGTTTAGACTATTTCTAGCTTTAACTCTTTAATGGAGTTCGAATTAGGTGTAGACTACCTCTAGCTCTAACCCATAAATTGAAACTCCAAATCCTCACTATTGAAGTCTTACTCAGTGTTACACCCCATAATTTTTCTTTGTGTAACTGATGTATGCGTGTGCATGTTGAAGGGTTTTTAGAGTAAGGCACATGTGGGAGGAGGCTCGAAGGGGGAATGCGTGTGAGCGTTATCAAGAAAGAGAGAGGTCGGAGACAGGATAGGGAGTCATGAGCGTTGCATTATGAACCTCTCCCCTGCGTAGGGAGCGGCGCGTCACGTCGCTGCTCCGCCGTGAGGAGAGGCGTGTCGCGCACCTCCCCCTGCCACCTCCCTATATATATTTAAGTGTGTTGGTTCTAATTTAAAAATATTTCCCAAAAGTGAACGCTCGGCCTAGGCGACTCCCTCACTAGAAATTCTTTAATTTAGAGTAAAATTATGCAGCTAAATCACATCTAATTAAAAATTCTTTTTGGGTAATGATTCTCGAGCCTACAAAAACATATTTATATAGTTGAATGTTTGAAATTTTCTCAAATAGATGGAGCTCCATGGAGTAGAAGCCATATAAATCACACCTATTTAAGTGTAACATGTCTACAAGTAATAAGTAAGTATTTCTACCTTTCTAATCTACAAGAATTCGTAAGGTTTCGTCGAGTTAAACTCATTTTGAAATATTATCGTTATGTTTTTGTGATATGATTGCTGGCCTAATTCTTGAATTAACAAAGCCCCATTCTGTTAGCACAAAAGCTAGAATACACAGGGATTACGATTTCTTGATTGAGGCAGAGTTGATTAAGCAGAATTCGGCAATTAAGGTTTGTCAAGGCTAATCTCTTTCGGCAAGTTATTCTCGTCGTATAGTTGATATGACTTGTATCTTTATAGAAGTTCATGATTGTATGTGTCATGGTTAGCTGCTACAATATGAACTGGAGTTGTAGCATAGTATCCCTTGTTGAGAAGGATTATATCCAGTTTTGACTATTTCATTAAGCGACATGGAGATTTCCCATTTAATTTCTTACCGTCTAGCGGGACTAGCGATGTTTTGCTGCCGTACCGATGGCATAGAGGCTTCTAGTTAGCTGTTGAACATACTTTCTTGAATCAGGGTAGTTGTAGAATAGTATCCTTCGTTGGGAAGGATTATATTCAGCGTTGACTATTTTTAGAAGCGACATGGAGATTTCCTATTTATTTTCTTACCGTCTAGCGGGACTCATGATGTTTTGCTGATGTACCGATGCGATAGAGGCTTCTAGTTAGCTATTGAGCATACTTTCTGGAATCAGGGTAGCATAGGGCACAAGTGACTTATATAATTTTCTAGTTTGGCACCTATATATACAGTAAAGCTTGCATATATGTTGTTGGCATACCTTGACGCCAATAGGGCTAGAATCTTGATAGTATAACCCTACCTTCGAGTTGGTGGCACCAGGGTTGCCAGATGAACTGGGTGGTAGTTTACTAGGTGAATTTCCTATTTCCAATGACCTTATAGCTTCTTACGACCCACAACTTGTCGTATAGGTCGCTGAAAAAACCACCCTAGCCATTAGTCATCTGATAGACTATATGATGCCCTATAGAATGATCTTGTTAACTGCTAGACATGGGGCCAACGCCCTGGATACTCATACAAATGCCAATATAAACGTTGCCTAAAAGGTCTAAGTTCAGATATACCTGCCTACGGGCTTACAGCTTGCTCACAGGAGCTATATGATATCTGAGAGAGTTATACCAAAGTCTATTCAATTATGGACTTTCTTTATGCTACAGTGGCATCATTGGACCATAATGGAGCCCAAACAGCTCAGATACAGTTACAGGAGCTCAAACGGCTCAAATATAGTTAAATCATCCTATATGGCTTATATAAAGTTATAGGAGCCCATACGACTTAGATACAGTTATACGAGTCCAGATGGCTCAAACACAATCACAGTGGCCCAGAAGGCTTGGACACAACCTCAGAGATCAAGTAGGCCTTAATTACAGCTTGCCCACGGGACTACAGTGTTACAGATAGGAGTGCATAGATTGCTTGTACTTGTCGGGGCTTATGGAGGCCAAGGTAGGTTATTCTGTGTTGCTTGTACTTTCCAGGCTTATTTGGGCCAGGTTAGGTTCTTTTTTGTTTATTTTCCTGCTAGATACAGTTTTTGTTTGTAAGATCGTACATGTTAGCTTCAGACCCTTCTTGCTGATTACCTTCAATTCCTCTATCAGCTTCTATTCAATTTATTATTAGGGTTTTACATATTCGATACATATTGCACTGACGCCCACGCATGGGGCGCTGCATAATTGCCTGCTGCTTCAGACAAATAGGTTTAGAGACCTCCTTAGTAGCTATTTCGATCCAACATATCGGCCAACTCCTTTCTTCTGGAGTTTCTATATGATTAGTTGTTTGCTTATATTTCGATGTACAGGTTATGGGTGGGACGGGGCCTGTCCTGACCAATATTTTACTCATAGAGGCTTGCAGACTACAATTTTGGGTTAGACATGCATAGTGGTTGTCTGGGGCCTAGTTCTATTATCTGTTAGCAGCCTTGTCGGCTTATATATATGTATTGTTCTCCCGCTTCCTTTTGTTATGATTTAGACAGCATGGTGGTCTTGTTGGCCTGCATAGGATGACATTATTATAATTGTTAGGTTAGCTGATTTAATGTAGGTGTTCGTGTAATGGCCTTGTCAACCTAAGGCTAGGTTTTGAGCCGAGGTATAGCTGTTTGTTTTCTTTATATGTGTTGCTAGTATGCACAAGAAGTTTATATGTCCAGCTAGGTCTGCTCGGAGTCCAATGTGGCATTAGGTGCCAATTACGCCTCCCAGGGTGGGGCATGACAAACTCGGTATCGGAGCAACATCGTACCCTAGGGATTCTGCAAGCCGTGTCTAGTAGAATCTTGCTTATAAATATGTTGTGCACCATATTTTATAACCAGGAAGCTACAAGGCGTGATAGTATTGTTACCCCTCCTTCTTCTCAAATCGTGCTATAGAGACGAGTTGTATAGGGTTGAGTCCCTAAGCTTATATTGTTATGTCTGTCTAAAGATATGTCTGATATAAGACAGACTACAGCCAGCCATGAGTTAGATGCAACAGCAGAAGAGGGTACCAGCAGGGTGCCACAATTGGGAATAGCCTAGCCTGAGGGTGAAAGGGAGACATCTTCTCAATCTCCCCTGCATTCTCAAGGACACTAGAGACCTCTTAGGGAAGCAGAAGCACCGACACCACTTCCAGTTCCTCCTACACCCTCAGACTAGGATGTCAGGAGTACAATATGTATGTTGGCTTAGATGATGGTTTCTCAAAGCCGGTCAATAATACCAATGGTTGTCGAGCCTACTGAGTGGCCCAAAAGTTCGAGGGTTCGTGAGTTTCTTGCTTTGAGTCCTCCACAATTTACAAGGACAGAATATAGAGAGGACCCTCAGAACTTCATAGATCAGTTTCAAAGGATATTTAGGGTCATGCATGCTTCATCCACAAAGTCAATTTAGCTAGAAGTGTTTCCACTTCTAGATGTAGTTGTTCTATGGTACGAGAGTTGGGAAAGGTCCAGAGGAATAGATGCACCTTCACTTACTTGGCCTAGTTTCTCTGAGGCCTTCTTAGACCATTTTTTTCCTCGAGAGATTGGACAGGCCAGAGTAGAGAAGTTCTTACACATGGAGTAGGGCAGGATGAGCGTCAGAGAGTACGCATTGAGATTTGAATCCTTGGCTAGATATGCGTCAACATTTGTTGAAACTATGCCATCCAGGGTATAATGGTTTATCATGGGGCTTGCACCAGAGTATGTGGAATGTTGTATTATAGCTACATTATGAGAGGATATGGATATCTTGTGAATTTAGGTCTTTGCTCAGAATATAGAAGAGATCAGGCAACATCAATATAGGACCGAAAGGGCGGGTTAGGAGCAGCATTAGAGGGCTAGACCCATTGATTTTTAGGTAGAGTTTTAGGGTGGGCCTAGGATCCACTGGTTAGGTAGGACACCTAGGCCCTCAACTCAGCAGTAATACGGTAGCAGATAAGATCTCACAAACAGTCAGGTCCAGCAAGAGTTCACTAGCGCCAGGCTCACAACAAGAGAGAGACCCAGATTAGGTGCAGCCAACGGTACCACGTCATAGTACTTGCGGCAGGCGACATATTAAGAGATTCCAATATGGCTCCACTTCTTGATACTCCTATGTATAGGAGGGTCACATGTTAAGATATTGTCCAACTAGAAATTAGAATGATCGGGACCATCAGAGTAGGTCCTCAACTGGTTCACATGCTCCAGCACCTTTTGCAATGGGCAGGGGTAGAGGTAGATCAGGAGCATCCAATTCTGGTAGTGTTCTGTATCGTACTTATGCATTATAAGGGCGATAAGATTCTGAGGCATCTCTAGATGTTGTGACAGGTACATTAAATACTTGCTCCCATTTAGTTTATGCTTTGATAGATTCAGGATCTACCTTGTCTTATGTTACTCTACTAGTGGCATGGAAGTTTTCTATAGTACCACAGTTACTTTAGCAACCATATTTTGTGTCAACATCTGTTGGTGAATCTATTATCACCAGGAGAATCTATCGAGGTTGTATGGCGGATATTGTTGGCTGCCAAATCTCTGCAGACCTAGTAAAGCTAGAAATGATTGATTTTGATGTAATTATGGGCATGGATTGGCTAACTCCTTATTATTCCAATGTTAAGCACTGGACAAAGATTGTTCAATTCCACTTCCTAGGAGAGTTAGTGCGGGAATGGAAGGGAAACACAGCAACATCGAAAGGTAAGTTCATATCCTATATTCAGGCAAGGAAGCTGATTTCAAAGGGATATACCTATTATATTTTCAGGGCTCAAGATATACAGGCAGAATCCCCGACTCTTCAGTCTATTCCAGTGGTTAGTGAGTTTCCAAATGTATTTCCAGATGAGCTTCCTACTATCCACCTAGAATAGGAAATTGACTTCCCCATTGATACGCTACCGGGTACACAACCCATATTTATTCCTCCTTATAGAATTGCTCCTACCGAGCTGAAAGAATTGAAGGATCAACTGAAAGACTTGTTAGATAAAGATTTCATTAGGCCTAGTGCTTCATCATGGGGTGTGCCAGTCTTGTTTGTGAAAAATAAAGATGACTCACTATGAATGTGTATAGATTATCGGCAGTTGAATAAAGTTACCATTAAGAACAGATATCCCCTACCAAGAATAGATGATTTGTTTGATTAGCCACATGGGGTGAAATGCTTCTCAAAGATTGACTAAAGGTCAGGGTACCACCACGTATGGGCTCAGGAGAAGCATATTTTGAAAACATCCTTCACAACCAGATATGGACATTTTGAGTTCCTTGTTATGTCTTTTGGGTTGACAAATGCCCCTACAGTGTTTATGGATTTGATGAATAGTATATTCAGGCCATTTTTAGATTTATTTGTGAAAATGTTTATTGATGATATTCTTATATTCACGTTCAAAATCTAGACATAGAGATCATTTGTGAATAGTATTCTAGATCCTCAGAGATCACAAGTTATATGCAAAGTTTTTTAGATGTGAGTTCTAGTTAAATTTTGTAACTTTCTTGGGCCATATTGTGTCAGATACAGGTATTCAGGTTGACTCACAGAAAAATGAGGCAATAAAGACTTGGTCTAGATCCACAACTCCAAACAAGGTTCTTAGCTTCCTGGGGTTAGTCGAGTAATACATAAGGTTTGTGGAAGGATTCTCTTCCCTATCAGCATCATTAACGAAGCTAACTTAGAAAGAAGCTAAGTTCCAGTGGATTGAGGCTTGTGAACAGAGTTTCTAGGAGTTGAAAGACAGACTAACATCTGCACCAGTATTAGCCTTTCCATAGGGTTCAGAGGGTTACGCTGTGTATTGTGACACTTCAGGCAATGCGCTAGGATGTGTTCTAATACAACATGGTAAGGTAATTGCCTATGATTTGAGACAACTAAGAAAACACGAGAAAAATTACCCCACCCATGATTAAGAATTAGCTGCAGTTATTCATGCTCTTAAAATTTGGAGGCATTACTTATATGGTGTTCATATAGACATCTTCACTGATCACAAGAGCCTCCAGTATGTTTTTATGCAGAAAGAGTTGAATTTGCAGCAATGTTGTAGGCTTGAATTGTTTAAATACTATGACATAAATATATTGTATATCCCAAGAAAGGCTAACACTGTAGTTGATACCTTAGTCATAGATCCATGAGCAACTTATCGTATCTGAGGCCAGAAAAGAGAGAATTAGCTTGAGAGTTGCACCAGCTGGCCACTCTAGAGTCCTGTTAGTGGCTTTAGATGATTGCGGGGTTGTGATTCAGAATACTATTGTGTCATCTTCGGTAATGGAAGTGAAAGTGTGATAGTACGAATACCCTGGCCTGGTGCAGCTTAGAAGTGAAGTTCAACAAGAGGGAATATTGTCCTTTGAGGTAACAGAGGATGGAGTTTTGAGATTCAGAGGTCGACTCTGCATTCCAGATGTGGCAGGGCTTCGTCAGCAGATTATGGTAGAGGTATATTATTCCCATTACTCTCTTCACCCGAGGTCGACAAAAATGTAACATGATATAAAAGAGATCTATTAGTGGCATAGGATGAAGAAAGATATTGCGGAGTTCATAGCATAGTGTCCCAATTTCCAGTAGGTAAAAGCTGAACATCAGAAACCAGGTGGGCTGACTCAGGAGATAGTTGTGCCTGTGTGGAAGTGGGAAGAAATCAACATGGATTTTGTTATAGGTTTGCCTTGGACCAGACGTGAATTTGACTCTGTTTGGGTCATTGTTGACAGGCTGACAAAATCAGCTCATTTCTTACCAGTAAGACTACGTTTTTAGCTAAAGATTATGCTGAGTTGTACATTAAAGAGATAGTCTAACTGCATGGTATCCTAGTGTCTATCACTCTAACAGAAGGGCCCATTTCACAGCTAGATTTTGGAAGTCATGTCAGAAAGGGTTGGGGATGCTGGTTAACTTGAGCACATCCATTCATCCTCGGACAAATGGCCAAGTAGAGCGTACCATTCAGACACTTGAAGATATGTTACGGGCGTGTGTGCTATACTTTAGAGGAAGTTGGGATGATCACCTACCTCTTATTGAGTTTGCATATGACAACAATTACCATTCTACCATCAAGATGGCATCTTATGAGGCTTTATATGGGTGAAAATGTAGGTTCCCAAAGAGAAAGTTAGCTCACTAGAGAGCGTTTACTAACAGCTCAGAGTCGTCAAAAGTCCTATTCTGATATACGACATAGAGATTTAGAGTTTGATGTCAATGATTAGGTATTCCTGAAAGTTTCGCTAATGAAGGGCGTTATGAGATTTGGAAAGAAAGCCAAGCTTAGCCCTAGATTCGTTGGGAAATACTTGATTCTCTGGAAGATAGGCCAAGTGGCCTATGATTTAGAATTGCCTTCGAGGCTAGAATCTGTTCATATAGTCTTTCATGTATCGATGTTACGCAAGTGCGTAGGAGGCCCTTCTCGGGTTGTCCCCATCAAGGATGTTCAGGTCACAGAATAGCTGTCCCACCAAGAGACTCCAATATCTATACTAGATCAATAGGTTCGTAGGTTGAGGACCAAAGATGCAGCCTCTGTTAAAGTTTTATGAAGAAACAGAAATGTAGAATAGATGACTTGGGAAGCTGAGGACGACATGAGGTCTTACTTGTTCCAGACCCTATGATGATAGTATATATACCCAGACACTTATAGTTAAGGTAAGATAGTTCTCAGGTGTTGTATTGTTTCTTTTGTTACAATTGTTGTCAGCAGCTCACTTATTTGTTGTGGAACCATATTATTCAGTCTTTTGTAGAATCCTGTGAGATTCCTATGTTAGACTTTTCTACGTTTCAGGTATCCGGTTAGTCCATATTGCAGGGGAGACTGCCAAAATTTTCAGGCAAAGCCTAAGAATTGAGTCTCCTAAGATTAAATTACATTCGAGGATGGATTTACCTAAGAAGGGAATGATGTTACACCCCATAAGTTTTCTTTATCTAACCGATGTATGTGTGTGTGTATTGAAGGGTTTTTAGAGTGCAGCATACGCAGGAGGAGGCTCAAAGGGGGAACGCGCATGTGTGTTATCGAGCGAGTGGGAGGTCGAAGCTAGGGCAGGGTGCTATGAGCGCCGCGTAGCACACCTCTCCCTGCGTAGGGAGCGGCACGTCGTACGATTGCTCCACCGCAAGGAGAGGTGCACCGCGGACCTTCCCATACCAGCTCCCTATATATATTTATGTGTTTTGTTTCTCATTTAAAAACATTTCCAAAAAGTGAACCCTCGTCCTAGGAGACTCCCTCACTAGAAATTCTTCTATGTAGAGTCAAATTACGTCGCTAAATCATGTCTAATTACAAATTTTTCTTAGGTAATGATTCCTGGGCCTACGAAGAACATATCTATAGAGTTGAATCTTTGAAATTGGCTCAGATTGACGGAGATCTATGGAGTAGAATCCATAGAAATCACTCTTATTTAAGTCTAACACGTCTACAAGTGATAAGTAAGTATTTCTACCTTTCTAATCTACAAGAATTTGTCAAGTTTCATCGAAATGATCTCGTTTTGACATATTGTCATTATGGTTGTACTCTATGATTGTTGGCCTAGTTCTTGAATTACAAAAGCCCTATTCCCTTGGCGTAAAAGCTGGAATATAGAGGGATTACGAGTTCTTGATTGAGGTAGAGTTAATTAAGCAGAATTCGGTGGTTAAGGTTTGTTAAGGCTAATCTCTTTCGGCAAGTTATTCTCTTCGTATAGTTGATACATCTTTTATCTTCGTAGTATTTCATGATTTTATATGTCGTGATTAGCTTCTACAAGATGAACTGAAGTTATAGCATGGTTAGCTGCTACAAGATGAACTAGCATTGTAGCATAGTATCCCTTATCAAGAAGGTTAATACTTAGTGTTGACTATCGTTAGAAGCGACATGGAGATTTCCTGTTTATTTTCTAACCGTCTAGAGGGACTAATGATGATTTGCTGCCATACCGAGGCCATAGAGGCTTCTGGTTAGCTGTTGAGCATACTTGGTTGAATCTGAGTAGCATAGTGCACAATTGAGCTGTATAATTTATTGGTTTGGTGCCATATATACAATAAAGCTTGCCTACAGGTCGTTGGCGTACCTTGACGCCTATGGGGCTAGAATCTTGACAGTATAACCCTACCTTCAAGTTGGTGGCACCAGGGTTGCTAGATGAACTGGGTGGTACTTTTCTAGGTGAATATCCTATTTCCAGTGACCTTATAGCTTCTTATGACCCACAACTTCTTATATAGGTTGCTCTGAAAACCACCCTTGTCATTAGTCATTTGATAGACTACATGATGCCCTATGGAATGATCTTTTCAGCTACTAGACATGGGGCCAACACCTCTGGATACTCATATAGATGTCCACGTACGTGTTTCCTAGAAGGGCTAAGTTCATATATACCTTCCTACAGGGCTACAGCTTGCTCACATGAGCTATATCATATCTGAGAGAGTCATACTGAAGTCTATTCACTTATGGACTTTCTTTATGCCACACTGGCATCACTGGCCCTAAATGGACCAGATGGATCAAATACAATTACAGGATCCCAGATGGCTCAGATATAGTTACAGGAGCCCAAAAGGCTCAAATAGAGTACAGGAGCCCAGAAGGCTCAGTTACAATTACAGGAGCCCACCCGGCTCAAATATATTTGCAGGAGTCCAATGAATCATACATAGTAACAGGAGCCCAGAAGGCTTGAACACAGCCTCAGAGGTCGAGTAGGACTTAATTACACCTTTCCCACGGGGCTATAGTTATACAAATAGGAGTGTATAGATTGCTTGTATTTTTCGGGGCTTATGGGGTCCCAGGTAGGTTACTCTGTGTTGCTTGTACCTTCTAGGATTATGGGGGCTAGGTTAGGTTCTTGTTTGATTATTTTCCTGCTAGATACATTTTGTGTTTGTAAGATCATACAGGTTAGCTTTTGACCCTTATTGCGGATTACCTTCAGTTCCTCTATCAGCTTCTATTCAATTTATTATTACTTCTTTACATATTCGGTACGTATTGTACTGACGCCCACACATGGGGCGTTGCATACTCGCCTGCTGGTTCAGACAGACATATTTCGAGACCTCCTTAGTAGCTGTTCAGATCCAGCAGTTTGGCCATTTCCTTTCTTTTAGAGTTTCCATACGGTTAGAGGTTTTCCTGTCTTTTCATGTACAGTTTTTGAGTAGGCCAGGGCCCTATCCCAACAAATATATTACTCATAGAGGCTTGCAGACTATACTTTTGGGTTAGACATGCATAGTGGATGTGTGAGGCCTAGTTGTGTTATCTGTTAGTTTCCTTGTCGGCTTATATATATATATTGTGCACCTGCTTCCTTTTGTTATTATTTATAAAACATGGTGGTCTTGTCGGCCGCATAGGATGGCATTATTGCAGTTGTCGGGTTAGATGATTTAATGTAGGTGTTTGTGTAACGGCCTTTTTGGCCTAAGGCTATGTTTTGAGCTGAGATATAGTTGTTTGTTTTCATGATATATGTTTTTGTTATGCACCAGATGTGTATATGTCCATCTAATTCTTCTTAGAGTCTAGTGTGGCATTAGATGTCAGTTAGCCTCCCAAGGTGGGGTTTGACATACAGCTTCACTTTCCTTTCTTAAGCAAAAGCACAGTTAGAGAGCTCAATTAATGTTTGCAACCACTAATTATCAAATTAAACATGAAGAAATCAATAGATCCACACTTTCTAATCAAATCTAAGATAAATTAGTCAATATCCACTTAGATCTAAACACCCATCAACCACCATACAACCCCGATAGTAGGTAAATTACCTCATCAAACCCCCAAACTTGAACTATTGCTTGTCCTCAAGGAAAGCATTCATTCACAAATGAAATTGGCTTAAGCTTATCATATCATAGGGGCTGCACCCAGGACCACTAAGACACAAAAATAACCCCAAAATCAAAAAAAATACTCAAAAGAATAAAAAGACTCAAAAAAGTGCACAAACTCCAGTTGGTACCACCAAGAGTACTCAACAAAGATCGCCATCATTCTTTCAATTCAGATCAGGGGAATTTTCTTTTCAATCAAAATCAACAAGCATCTCAAATCATAGACATCCAATCTTAGAGGTTTGCCTAGAAGCTCACTGCACAACTTGTCTCTTCATGCCTCTCAATTGAGATCAAGACATTAACCTTCACTCCAAGGATGCAATGTCACTCACTAAAAGAGAGAACCCCACTCACAATTATGAAATTTACACAAAAAGGTTTATAAGATGATCTACAAACACTCGGTCTCTTAAAGATATTCAAGTGTACACACATTGACCCATAGGCTTGCCCTTCATATAAATCGCCACTAATGTAGAGTCACCAAGCTTGGAATCACTAAGGACTTGCGGGCCATAATGTTGTCGAGAGGTAAGGGTAGGAAATCATTTAGTTCAAGTGACTTGAACCTCCCTAATGCTCTTGTGATACAAATCAAACACCCCGCTCACAATATAGAGTCAACTCCACCGTATCTCTCCTTATTACATCCCAGTTTTCCAAAGAGCCGCCCTTTTAAACACCTTAGATTTCTATATTAATCCTCCACGACACAAAAGATAGCACCACTCAATTTTTTAATAATTAAGCATTCAGTTCTACCTTACATTGAAGCTCATTCCTCTTTTCCCCTTCATGTACACCCCCAAACATATGCTTTTTCCTACATCATTGTGTTATTTCTCATTGTCCCCTAAATCTTGGCCTTTTAGCCCCTATTTTCTCTTATCACTAAAAATTAAGGAGGAACAATGCCAATATAGAGGATTCAAAAAGGGTCAAAGCTTGTAATGTGGTTTGCAAGAAAAAGGTTTAAGGCTCAAGAAGGGTTAACAAGATCAATGTTAAAGGAGGGCCTTGTTTTTGGTGAAGTGACTATCCAAAAAGGGCCTAAGGTCATTTTTCAAGCTTAGCCACATCTAGGATTTCACCTAGAATCACTTTCGAGGAATCTTCTAGACGATATGCATATATAAGAATCAAACAATAACCTTAACTCACAAGGCATCAAAATTCCAAGGAGTCTAGCTATTCTCTTAAGCAATTGAAAAGTATGACTTTTGACAAGTTATTCCGAGTTCCACACAACTCATTTATGAGTCAAAAATCCAAAAAAAGAATGTAGGCATCACAACAAAAGAATGTTTTTTTAGTTCATTTACCCCTCTTTTCTCAAAAATTAGGTTTCTTTGCTAAGAAATAAAATTTTGGTAGTGCCTCTCAAGATAAGTGCACAAAGACTCAAATATGACAAACTAAATATGGAATTTTCCCTTAAGAAAGTCTCCACTCAATCTTTCATTAGAAAATATCACCCCATTCGACACAAAAATTAAGATAAGAAAATTTTTTATCCTTGGGAAAGAACCGTAGTATGAACAAAACTCTCAGAGTTTATTCACCAACTACTATCTACAAAGGCGATTGCGATGCACGGGTAGTGAAAAAAATAAGAAGATTATGCCTGAAAGGGTGAAAAGTTAAAATTATTACAAAAAAAGCCTGACAAGGGCATCAATATGAATCAAATGAATCCCATCCCCAACTAAAAATCAAATATTGTCCCCAATGTTATAAAATAAAGAATAAGGGGAAAAGAACTGATAACGCTAAAATCACAATCCTGTAAAAGTATGACATGGACATTGTCAATACATAACCCAACAAAGGTTGGGGTTGATCCCACAGGGAATATGGTCAAGATATAAAATAACGCTAGTATTTAAGCTTTTAAGGTTGTTATCTCCTAGAGAGGGTTTTGTAAAAGAAAATATGTAACAAAGCTGAGAATTGATTATTGTTTATCAAATTTATGCGAATCACTAAGGTAAGTGTTCCCCATGGATTCATCACAACTTTTGGTTTTACACTAGTGATCTATCCCAATGCTTACTTGTAGAACTGATAACTAGTGTTCATCCAAACGATTGGTTCGTACCTATTGGATAACTATACTCAATCTACTAATTAGATTTCATGAGCGATTTCAATTCAACCATTAACAATTTGTTCCAAATTAACTATCCTGCAACCACAGCTCAAGTCATACAATGACCCATAAAGATCAAGACTTTGTTGTAATTCTCTTTTCCTAATCTCTACTTCTCTAGATTCAAACAAGTAAAGAATTCGGGCAAGTCCTAACATTGTGCTCCGTTAAGAAATGTTAAAGATGAAGAGAATACAATACAAACATTTAGCATTGGTTTAGAATCACTTTATGCAACCCTAGTTCGTTAATTCACAATGGTTCCCACAACCCTAATTGTGGAGTTTTAGCTCTCATGGTTGTAAGAGAATTATAGCATTTATAGACAAACACATAATTTAGAACTTAAAAATATGATTGGAAGAAAACCCAATAGGTTATTGTAAGAATTAAGGAAGAACACTTCAAGAAAAGATAATCAATTCCAGAAAGTCTCCCCATGATTGTTCTCAATAATCCCCAAAACATGAATAGAAAATCAACAATAATTATTTTTCTCCAAATATGACTTTCTCTAACTTCTACTTACCAAAAAACAAACTACAAAGTATTTATAAAAATATTTAGAATCCTTTCCTAAGTAATAGGGAAAAACTACTAAACTATCATTGACTTCACTTACGACCCATAACTGGATTGTACCTTTACTCGTACAATGCTTCGCAACTTCTGATTTTGGCAAAGTGTTGGAAGTTGGAACGACTCGTACCATGAACCTACAAATCGTACTATCTTGTCGTGGTTTGATCCTGAGAGTTTTAGCATCCTCTAAATATTTTCACGGGTGGCTTGGTACGACTCATACCTGCGCCCTACGACTCATGACTTCCATTCATACTTTGAGATCTAACCATTCTTCAATTCTTTGAAGTTTACCATGGCTCCTTTGTATGGGTCTTAGGTATATATCACGATCCGTGGTTACTACTCGTACCTGGAGACTTGTCCTGTGCAGCATCTTCTAAACTTTTCTATGACTATTGTGGTACGGATCATACTTAGATGGTATGGCTCGTACCATAAGTCATAATTTGCCTTTGCCTAAAATAAATATTTTGGAATTTTCTACGACTCTCAGTACAGCTCGTACAAGGATGGTACAGCTCATATTGATGTCCGTACTTAGCCCTTTTTTTGCATTTTGTCCTTCTTTTGCATATTTCAACTCCATCATTGTTCTTTCCTGAAAACAAAGTAAAAGTGCATCATATACATATAAACACACCTAATGTTACACCCCGTAAATTCTTGACATGTAGATGGCCTATTCGCATATTGGTTAAGAGTTTTAGAATGCCATACGTGCGAGAAAAGAGCCCGGGGAGAGACCGGACAAGCTCCAAGACGGCGCGTCGCAAGGAAAATGCGATATATATAAATCGCATTCAACGAATGCGACTTATAAATCGCATTCGACGAATGCGACTTATATGTCCCAACTATATAAAGCCTCCAACTTCGGTTTTTATCTTCATTTCATCATATAATTTCCAGAGAACGCGAAGTAAAACAGGGATAACGAGGATTCCTTATAATATTCGTTCAATTACGCCGTCAAACGCGGCCCAAATTCAAATTAACTCCAGATACCGAGGTATTAAGTAGTAAGGAGCATTCCTACGGATTTAGTTTCGTGAAATTCGGCCGGCGAATCGTCGTCCAACCGAGCTAAGGTAAGTGGAATTGCTCCAAATTAGTGTCAATATACTCATAGCCCTAAAGTGAGTATTTCTCCCTTCTGGACTTTCGAGAAATAACGAGTTTTCGACCGTTTTTTGATAAGCCAAAGTTTGGGCTATATATATATTAAA
>JACEIK010002119.1:173515-184458 GCA_018107945.1 Datura stramonium | reverse complement strand
TATATTTTACTTAGATATAGTGATCATCTGTTTCAACAATGAATTGTCTTTTTTGGGAAAAATCTGTAAAAAGAAAAAAGGCTAATTATAATTTTATTAAAAATATTTTTTTAAATGACACATGGATAAAAAGTCTACATGGCAGGAGAGTTGTTACACCCCGTGAGTTTCTATCGTGTAAGTTGGCGTATTCCCACGTTAGTCAAGGTTTTAGAGTATGACGCGTACGAGAAAGGACCCGTGGAAAGGTCGAATGAGCGCGGAATCGAGGTAGCAAGGGAGAAGGCCGGACAAGTTGCAACAGGGGCAATGTGTCACGGACCCCCTCCCTGCGCATTGGGCGTCGTGACACTGCCCAGAATTGCCGCAATGGGGTCCGTGTCACGGACCCACTGTCCACCGCCCAAGTTATATAAATATTCAATTGAATAACGTGGTTCCATTTTATATAATCAGACTCTCGTCAAGAACAGTAGGGAGACACAATTTCCATATAAATTTCTTTCCATTACGCTGCCAAACATGGTCCAAACTCAAATTAACTTCAGGTATTGAATTCTAAGCATACATGGAGCATTACTATGGAGTTATTTTCTTGAAATTCACTCGGCAAAACGTAACTCCGCCGAGTAGAAGTTGTCAGAATTGCTCCAAATTGATTCCTATACAATCACAGGATTCAAGTAAGTATTTCTCCCTTCTGAACTCTCGGGAAATTATACGTTTTCGACCGTTTTCCGTTAAGTTGGAGTATAGTTAATATTAGTGTTATAAGTTATCGTTTTTGCCGAATTTAGTACTGAAAGTAGTCTCATTCTCTCAGTAATACAATTACAGTTGGAAAGGGCTATTGAATACGAATTGAAACTCGTTAGTTAATCAGAAATCGGCAATCGAGGTATCTGAGGCAAATTCATTCGGCAAGTTAGTTTCTATAGCATTGTAATACAGGTTGAATCCCAGTAAGAAAGTCAAGAGTATACTATTGTGATTAGCTACTTCTATTAGTTAAAATCAGTACTTATGTTTAGTTTAGGATTGACTTTGCCCTATATAGCCTTCTATAACCAACCCTAGGGTTACTAGTTGTGTCGACGCCCGCTAGGGGCTAGATGACGTTGTTCCAAGGAGCGATATGCCATCCGCGAGGGACGAAGAGAGGGTATGGGGGCCTCATACAATCCATTCCATGGCTGGACTATTATATGTCGTATCGGCACCACACCCCCCTCGAGTCTGGTGCCCGGGGTGCAGATATCAGGAGTCCACTAGATTTAGATACAACTACAGTTCAGGGACCGAGCGAGCTCAGATGCAGACCTAGGGTACAGGTAGGACGGCTAAATTTATTAGATGACTTAGTGTGACTTTATTAGGGGTATATAGATTGAAGTGTACTCATCAGGGNGTACTCATCAGGGCTTATGGGGGGGGGCAGGTGGGTTATTCTGTGCTGGTTGTACCTTCTGGCTTATGGAGGCCAGGTAAGGTTCTTGTTTGTATTAGTTACTGATAGATTAGACATCAGGAGGTTCAGCTATTTAGGTAGTATCTTTATCCCTTTCATTCAATTACTTTCAGTTTCCTTTTTAGTTTATTCAGTTATTTACAGTTACTGCCTTACATATTCGGTACATATTGTACTGACGCCCTTCTTGGGGCGCTGCATTACTTTCTTGCAGGTGCGGATAGACACGGTTCAGGACCTCCCTAGTATCCAGCCAGGATTAGTAGTGCAGTCGGCTCCTTTCCTCCGGAGCTAACAGTTAGAAGGTTTAATTTTTTTGATTGTACAGTTTATGGGTAGGTCGGTGCCCTGTCTCGACCATTATATCACTCCTAGAACCTTGCAGATTGTTTCAGTTTTCCTGTGGGTAGTTGTTGTTGGCCGTGTAGGGCCCGTGTATGCTTTATTTTACGTGTTGGACGTGTGGGGCCTTGTTTAGTTGTCAGTTAGCGGCCTTGTCGGTCATAACTTAGTTTAGTGTTGGATTTACTTTACAGTTATAACTAGACATCATGGTGGTCTTGTCGGCCCACATAGGATTCCCAGCTATTACCTGTTTCTGGTTAGCTGTTTTCTTTTACATGTGGTTATAAAGCTTTGTCGGTCGGGGGCTGTGTTTAAAGCTGACATATAGCCCCTTGTTTTCTTGATTTAAAAATTAGGCATGCACCAAAAGTGCATAAGCTCAGTTAGGTCAGTTCAGATCCTAGTAGGGTACCAGGTGCCAGTTATGCCTCCCAAGGTGGGGCGTGCCAAACTTGGTATCAGAGCAGGTCGTATCCCAAGGAGTCTGCAAGCCGTGCTAAGTAGAGTCTTGCCTATGGATGTGTTGTGCACCACATTCTATAGACAGAAGGCTGCGAGTCATGATAGGATGGTTACTCTTATTTCTCAATCGTGTTATAGAGCTGTACTATATAGGATTGAGTTCCTAAGCTTACCACATTCTACTTATCTATAGAGAAATGTCGGACATACGACAGACCATGACTGACAGGAAATTGGACGTCACAATAGGAGAGGGCACTAGCCGGGTGCCCCAGTCAGAGTCAGCCCGATCTGAGGGCGACAGGGAGACTCCATCTCGGTCTCCCCAGTAGTCTCTGCCCTGTCAGGAGCTTCCTAGAGCGATAGATGCGTCGGCACTACCTCCAGCAGTCTCTATACCGATGCCATCAGATCAGGAGGTTAGGAGTTCTATTTTTATGATAGCTCAAATGATGGTTGCACAACGTCATCTAGTGGCACCTGTAGTTTCCAAATCCTCGGAAGGACCTGGTAGTTCGAGGGTCCGAGAGTTTCTCGTACTGAGTCCCCTGCAGTTCACAGGGACAGATTGAGATGAGGACCCTCAGAACTTCCTGGACCAATTGCAGCGGATCTTCAGGGTGATGCATGCCACACCTATGGAGTCGGTTGAGTTAGCAGTATTCGGTTGTGGGACATAGCAGTGTTATGGTATGAAAGTTGGGAGAGGTCCCGAGGTAGAGATGTTCCTCCTCCGACTTGGTCCAGCTTTTCAGAGGCCTTCTTGGACCATTATTTGTCGCGAGAAATTCGACAGGCCCAGGTATATTAGTTTCTAAATTTGGAGCATGGTTCGATGAGTGTTCGAGAGTACTCTATGAGATTTGACTCCTTGGATCGATACGCACCAGCTATACTATGTCAGTCAGGGTGCACCGGTTCATTATGGGGCTATTTTCAGAGTACGTAGAAACTTGTGTTACAGCTACGCTGCGAGCGGACATGGATATTGCTCTTGTTCATGCATTTTCTTAGAATATTAAGGGAATCAAGCAGCGATAGTGGGAGATAGAACGGGCAAACCAGGAGCAACGCCGCAGGGCTAGACCTAGTGACACTCAGGCGGAGTTTCAGAGCGGACCTAGGTCGTGATTATCAGGAAGACCACCTAAACCCCCACCTCCACAGCAACATCAGGGTGGTAGACCAGGCTATCGGGGATAGTCAGGACCCGGCGAGAGCTTACGACTATCGGGTTCGCAGTAGCAGAGAGATTCCGAGAAGAGTAGATTCACCGTGCCACTTTGCCCTATTTGTAGTCGATTTCATCCTGGAGCATGTAGGTATGGTTTTTCGGTGTATTAAACCTGTGGACAAGGGGGTCACCTGATGAGAGACTGTCCAGCCAGGGGTCAGAGTGATCGGGACTGACAGGATAGATCTTCAGCAGGGTCACGTGCCCCAGCATTTCCAGTAGGGCGTAGGCCCTCAGCTCCATCCAGCAGAGGTCGAGGCAGGTCAGGGGCATCTAGCTTAGGCACTGGTCCAGATTGTACTTATGATTTACCGAGGCGACAGGAGTCAGAGTCGTCGCCGAATGTGGTGATAGATATGCTGGACATTTGCTCTCATTCTATTTATTTTTTGATAGACCCAGGTTTCACTTTGTCTTATGTGACGCCACTAGTAGCCCAGAAATTCGGTATCACGCTAGAATTGCTTCAGCGATCTTTTTTAGTGTCCATACCCGTCGGTGATTCTATTATAGCTAAAAGGATCTACCGGGGTTACACAATAGAGGTTGTTGGTCTCCAGACTTTAGCTGGTAAAGTAGAAAACCCCTCTACAAATCTCATGTAATACCCAACTAACCCCAAGAAACTGCGTATCTCAGTCGGAGTTGTAGGTCTACGCCATGTCTTTACTNGGCTGTATTTACAGCCGCTATATAGCCCGTTGATTCCGTGAATCATAGTTAGAGCCAGCCAGGCACCAGAAGTGCTTAGGCTCAGTAGTCTAGCAGTTCAAGCCCTAGTAGGGCACCAGGTGCCAATCATACCCCCCAAGGCGGGGCGTAACAGTGCACTGGTTTATTATGGGGCTAAATCAAGAATATGTGGAGACTTGTATTAAGGCTACTTTTAGATAGGACATGGACATTTTCCGTGTTTAGGAAGTTGCTCAGAATATTGAGGGGATCAGGCAGCGACAAGGGGAGATAGAGAGGGAAAATCAGGAGTAGTGCCGCAGGGCTAGACCGAGTGATGTGCAGGAATAATTTCAGGGCGGACTCAGTCCATGACTATCAAATAGATCCCCTAGACCCCCACCTCCACAGTAGCAGCAGGGGAGTAGATCTGGTCATCAGGGGCAGTCAGGGCCCTGCGAGAGCTCACAGCCAGCAGGTCCGCAGCAGTAGAGAGGGTCAGAGTAGAGTAGATTTACTGTACCACTTTTCCCTATCTACACTCGACGTCACTTTAGGGAATGAAGGTATGTTTCCACGGCATGTTACTCTTGTGGATAGAAGGGTCATCGAATGAGAGACTATCCAGCCAAGGGTTAGAGTGATCGGGACCGATAAGACAGATCATCGGTAGGGTCACGTGCCCCAGCACTTCCAGCAGGGCGTAGGCCCTCAGCTCCAGTCGGAAGAGGCCAAGTAAAATCAGGGGCATCTAGTGTAGGTACTGATCCAAATCGCACTTATGCTTTACCGGGACGACAGAAGTCAGAGTCGTCGCCAGATGTGGTGATAGGTATGCTGGACATTTGCTCTCATTCTGTTTATGTGTTGATAGACCCAGGATCCACTTTGTCTTATGTTACACCATTAGTGGCCCGAAAGTTTGGTATCACGCTATAATTGCTCCAGCTACCTTTTTCTGTGTCTACACCCATCGGTGATTCTATTATAGCTAAAAGGGTCTCCCAGGATTGCACAGTAGACGTTGTAGGTTTCCAGACTTTAGCAGATTTGGTGGAATTAGAAATGATCAACTTTGATGCAATTATGGGCATGGATTGACTAGCACCGTTGGTTCCACTTTCCAGGGGAGGTAGTACAGGAGTGGAAAGGTAATGCAGCCATGCCAAAAGGTAGGTTTATATCATATCTTCGGGCAAGAAAGTTGATTGAAAAGGGTTGTATTTATCATATTGTCAGGGTTTAAGATCTGCAGGCAGAATCTCCGACTCTTCAATCCATTCCAGTAGTCAATGAATTTCCAGACGTATTCCCTGATGAAATTTTTGGTATTCCCCCAGAACGAGAAAATGATTTTGCCATCGAGCTACTACCAGGTACTCAGCCTATATCCATCCCTCCATACCGAATGGCTCCTGCAGAACTCAGAGAATTGAAGGAACAGTTGAAGGATCTGTTAGATAAGGGCTTTATCAGGCCGGGTACTTCACTATGTGGTGCGCTAGTTCTGTTTGTGAGAAAGAAGGATGGCTCCCTCCGCATGTGTATAGGCTACCGGAAGTTGAATAAAGTCACCATCAAGAACAAGTATCTGCTTCCCAGAATAGATGACTTGTTTAATTAGTTACAGGGGCAAAATATTTCTCAAAAATAGATTTAAGGTCTGGGTACCACCAGGTTCGGGTTCGAGAGAGGGATATTCCAAAAACCGCTTTCAGGACCAAGTATGGCCACTTCGAATTCCTAGTCATATCCTTCGCGTTGACGAATGCTCCAGCAGTATTTATGGATTTGATGAACAACATCTTCAGGTCGTATCTAGACTTGTTTGTGATAGTATTTATTAATGACATTCTGGTGTATTCCTGCTCAGAAGCAGATCACCGAAATTATCTACGAACAGTGCTCTAGATTCTCAAGGACCACCAATTATATGCGAAAATTCCTAAATGTGAGTTTTGGCTGAATTTAGTGTCATTCCTGGGCCATATTGTGTCAGATGTTGGTACTTAGGTAGATTCACAGAAGATTGAGGTAGTAAAGACATGGCCTAGACCTACCACTCTGACTGAGGTACGTAGTTTCCTAGGGTTAGCCAGGTATTACAGAAGGTTTGTAGAGGGGTTTTCTACTTTATCAGCACCTCTGACTAACTTAACTCAGAAGGCGACTAAGTTTCACTAGACTGAAGCGTGTGAACAGAGTTTCCAAGAGATGAAGAACAGATTGGCATCAACACTAGATTATCTTTTCCAAAACGATCATAGGGTTACGGAGTGTATTGTGATGCTTCAGGCGTCGGGTTAGGATGTAGTTCTGATGCAACATGGTAAGGTAATTGCTTATGCTTCGAGGCAGTTGAGGAAGCACGGAAAGAACTATGCCATTCACGACCTGGAGTTGGCGGTAGTAGTTCACGCCTTAAAGATATGGAGACATTACTTGTATGGGGTGCACATGGACATTTTTACTGATCATAAGAGTCTTCAGTATATCTTTACACAGAAGAATTGAATCTGCGGCAGCGTCGCTGGTTAGAACTGTTGAAGGATTATGATGTGAACATTTTATATCACCCGGGGAAGGCCAACGTTGTAGCAGATGCCCTTAGTCATAAATCCATGGGAAGTCTAGTACATTTGAGGCCCGAACAACGAGAGCTGGCCCGAGAATTGCATCAGTTAGCCAGTTTGGCCGTCTGAATAGTACACTCAGGAGATAGTGGACCAGTAATCCAAAATACTAAAGTATCATCCCTGGTTGTGGAAGTGAAAGAATGACAATATGAAGATTCTAATCTGGTGTAGCTCAGAGATAAAGTTCAACGATGGGAAGTATCAATTTTCGAGGTAACCGCAGACGGGGTCTTGAGATGTAGGGGTCGCCTCTGTGTTCCAGATGTGGCAGGACTTTGCCAGCAGATCATGGAAGAGGTACATTACTCCTGTTATTCTCTTCACCCAGGGTCGACAAAGATGTATCATGACATAAAAGAGATTTACTGGTGGCTGGGAATGAAGAAAGAGGTAGGAGAATTTGTAGCATAATGCCCTAACTGTCAGCAGGTAAAGGCTGAACATCAAAAGTCCGGCGGATTGACACAGGAAATAACAGTTCCTATGTGGAAATGGAAAGCAATCAACATGGATTTTGTGACCGGGGTACCCCGTACCAGGCGCAGATTTGATTCCATCTGGGTGTTTGTCTACAAATTGACGAAGTCAGCTCATTTTCTGCCAGTTAGAGCTACCTTCTTAGCTGAGGACTATGCTGAACTGTACATTAGAGAGATAGTTTGATTGCATGGTGTTTCGATATCAATTATTTCTGACAGGGGGGCGCAGTTCAAAGCTAGATTCTGACAGTCTTTTCGGAAGGGTCTGGGGACACAGGTTAACCTGAGTACAACCTTCCATCCTCAAACAGACGGGTAGGCAGAACATACAATTCAGACACTCGAGGATATGTTACGGTCGTGCGTGCTGGACTTTGGGGGAAGCTGGGATGAACATTTATCCCTTATTGAATTTGATTATAATAATAGTTATCATGCGGCAATCCAGATGGCGCCTTATGAGGCTTTATACGGGCGGAAATGCAGATCCCCAGTTGGTTGGTTTGAGGTAGGAGAATCAGGATTAACTGGACCAGACATAATCCATCATTCAAAGGAGAAAGTGAAGCTTATCAAAGAACGCCTGCTGATAGCTCAAATTCGCCAGAAATCTTACGCTGATAAAAGAACTAGAAACTTGGAATTTAATGTAGACGACTGGGTGTTTCTAAAAGTCTCACCAATGAAGGGTGTAATGAGGTTTGGTAAAAAGGGTAAGCTTAGCCCGAGGCTCATTGGGCCATACCGAACCCTCCAGAGAATAGGCCAGGTGGCATATAAGCTGGATCTACCCTCAAAATTGGAATCTGTTCACCTAGTCTTTCATGTGTCGATGTTACAGAAGTGCATAGAAGATTCGTCCCAAATGGTGCCAGTTGAGGATGTCCAGATTACTGAGTTAGCCTATGAAGAAGTCCCAGTAGCCATATTAGATCGGCAGGTTCGTAGGTTGAGAACTAAAGATGTCGCCTCTGTTAAGGTATTGTGGAGAAACAAGAATAGAGAAGAAATGACCTAGGATGCTGACGACGATATGAAATCCAAATATCCTCACTTGTTCCAGGCTTAGCCTAGACTATGTAGTGAGGTATATTTATGATTCAGTGTTTGTTTCATGATGTGTGCTACATATGTTGTTCAGTTGGGTACAATCTTATTGTGAAATAATTGTGATAGTGTCATATGAAATGTTGGTATTGGAATTTTCTACGTTTCAGGATTTTCGGATAGTCCATGTTACAGGGGAGACTTTACCGAAAATTTTCTAGAATAGTAGTTAAAATAGTTGGATTCCCGTAAGCTAATGTGACATTGGAGGACGAATGTTCCTAAGGGGAGAGGATGTTACACCCCGTAAGCTTCTAACATTTAGGAGGCATATTCACACGTTAGTCAAGGATTTTAAAGTTCGACACGTAAGAGAAAGGGCCCGGGGAAAGGTCAAACCAGTGTGGAATTGAACTTGCAAGGGAGAAGGCCGGACCGGCTGCCTAAAGGGGCAACGTGTCACGGACCCTCCCTTGGCGCGTTGGGCCCCATGGAATTCCCGTAATTTGGTGCGTTGGGGTCCATGCCACGGACCCCCTATCCGTCGCTCAAGTATATATAAATCCCCTCCCTTTATTAAATGTGATATACACATAATTACATTCGGCCAGAGGAGAGGAAACACAAAGAAATTGACAAATTTTCATCTGGTTACGCTGCGAAACACCGTCTAAATTCAAATTAACTTCGGGTATCAAAGTTTAAGGACATATGGAGCATTACTACAAAGTGATTTTCGTGAAATTCGCCTAACGAATCGTAGCCCTACCAAGCCAAAGTTGTCAAGATTGCTCCAAACTAATTTATATATCACAGGCTTCAAGTAAGTATTTCTCCCTTCTGAACTCTCGGGAAATTATATGTTTTCGGTCGTGTTTCGTTAAGTTGAAGTACAATCAATATTAATATTGGAAGCTATCGTTTTGGCCAAATATAGGACTGAAATTAGTCTCATTTCCCCAGTAACACGATTACAATTGGAAAGAGCTGTTGAATACGAACTGAAACCCACCAGTTAATCAGAAATCGGTGATCGAGGTAAGGCAAATTCCTTCGGCAAGTTAGTTTTTTTAGTGATATAACTCAGTTTAAATTCCAATAAGAGAACCAGAATTATATCAATTGTGATTAGCTGTTGTTATTAGCTGAGACTAGTATCCTATGTTTAGTTTGGGATTGACTACGCCCTGTATAGCCTTCCATGACCAACCCCAGGGTTACTAGCTGTGTCGACGCCTGCCAGGGGCGAGATGACGTCACTCCACGGAGCGGTATGCTGTCCACGAGGGACGAAGATGGTGTCCCAGGTCCTCATACATTCCATTCCATGGCTGGACTATTATATGTCGTATTGGCACCACACCCCCATCGATCCTGGTGCCCGGGCTGCAGATATTAGGAGTCCACCGGAATCAGACACAACTACAGTCAGGGGACGAGCGGGCTCTGTTGCAGACCCTGGCAATGATGGAGAATGTAAAGCCATGGGTCAAATCCGAGATAGATGCAGCAGCTCAGACCCTTCATGCCCGCCTGGATAGTTTTGAGAGTAGATTCAACATGAGGATGGCGGAGCAGTTAGACACCGGCAGTCTCCGTGCAGAGTTGGGGGCTCTTCAGAGCCAAGTGGTTGAGTTGTCTTTACGACAACCAACTATTATAGCAGCCCCCACTCTTTCGGACCTAGATGAAGAGCTTGAGGAGGATATAGATTTGGAATCATACTAGGGGCCAACTGTAGCCGGTGATAAAGGCAAGAAGAGAGCTGTTGAAGATGTTGGTGAGGAAAGTTTGAAAAAGAAGAGAAAGAAGGAGAAGAAAGAGTGCAAGCAGGCTAGAGAGGAGAGTATGCAGGCTCATGAGGATCATATGACTGAGCTGCATGAGAGAGTAAGAGGAGCGGGAAGCTCCACCACAGCTCAGCCTGATCTTGCTAGTGGCCATGACCCTTCAGGCGAGCCACCTTCAGCCCCAGTTACCACAGAGGCCGTTCAAATGGCTGTATCCACTGAGGGGGGACCACTACCCCCATTGTTAACCCATTGAGTGCGCCAGCCACCGCTAGCGCCACTACTACTGCGGAGGTACCACCTTCGCAAGATGATAGAGACGAAGTCTGAGTAGCCACAGGTATATTCATTTTTCCCATCATGCTTATATTTTATACTTCGGGGATGAAGCATATTTTTCAAAAAGGGTGGGGGGTGTACTTGTTATTTTTCGGTGATTTTTGTTCATCTGAAGGTTTTTCTTGCCGTGTTTCTTTTCCCTCAAGCATGCTATCTAGTAAAATCAACATGTGTAAGAATTTTTTTGTTTTTAGTTGTGATTTTTGTTTGATTAGAAAGTAACTTAGGAATACTCAGCCAATGGATATGCACTACTTTTGTGGTTTTTAAAAAATTGACCCTGTTTAAAAAAAATTTGCTATGTATTTGTGACAACAATGCATGATTTATATGGATCATTTTATGTCATTTAGTTATTGATAGTGTTAGTTTTGTTAAGCCATGTATGAACCAGACAGGTAAAGTGAAAATAGTTCATGTACCATGTGTGAGTGAGGTCTTAGTATTTATTGCGGTATGTTGTTGAAGATC
>JACEIK010002119.1:159464-170932 GCA_018107945.1 Datura stramonium | reverse complement strand
GTGTTAAAGGGTTCATTTCAAAAATTTCCTTGATAGAGAAGTGAGAGGAGCATAGGTTTTCTTCCGTTTTTCGTCAAATTACGCCGCCAAACTTCCAAACGCAAATTCACCTTGGATAATGAGTTCTAGGCCTACGAGAAGAATCTCTGCAATGTTATTTCTTGAAAATTTTCTTGGTTTACTGAAACCTCGCCCAATAAAGTTTGTCGGAATTACTTCAAATTGAGTCCTAAGCGGCAACAGGTGATAGGTAAGCATTTTTTCCTTCTAAACTCTTGAGAAATTGCAAGTTTTCAGCTGAATTAAACATAGTTGAATTATAATTAATATTATCGAAGGATGTCGTTATTTTCCGATTCTTAGTATTGAAAATGGCCCTATTCTCTCAGCATAAGGATTTCAATTGAGTGGAATCGCCGGCTACAGGTTGGAACTAATCGGATTAATGAGAATCTACATTGGAGGTATGTTAAAGCTAATCTCTTTGGAAAGTTATTCCTGTCGTATAGTAATACGGCCTATATCCTTGTAAGAAAGTCGGAAGCATGTATGTTGTGATTAGCTACTACCATTAGTTTGGGATTAATGTTTACTATTTCGATTGGAACTAACCCCTCCCTATATAACCTTTCATCGACCAACCTCAGGGTTACTAGCTATTTCATCACCTACGGGGCTATATAAATCGCTTGGAGAGCTATATGTTGTTTGACAGGACTATATTTAGGCCCCAGGGCCATATTATAGTCCATCCACGAATGAGCTTCTACTTTTATGCCATACCGGCATCACTGACCCTCCATCGAGCCTTGTATGCCCAGGGTGCAGTTAAAGGAGCTTAACAGGCTCAGACACAGCTACAGGAGCCCAGCAGACTTAGTTGCAGACCCAAAGGCCAGGTAGGTTGGCTATAGCTACCCGTTGACTCATACTGACCATGCTAAGGGTATATAGATTGAAGTATACTCGGTAGGGCTTATGGGGGCCCAGGTGGGTTATTCTGTGCTGGTTGTACCTTCCAGGCTTATGGGGGCCAAGTAAGGTTCTTGTTTTTATTACTTACTTGTTAGTTATACAGCAGGTTGTGAGGCTATTTAGGTTATAACTATTATCCTTTCTATTGATGATTTGCAGTTCTATTATCAGTTTTATTTAGTCATTTTCATTACTGCCTTACATATTCAGTATATATTGTACTGACGCCCATCTTTGGGGCACTGTATTACTTGCCTGCAGGTGTAGATAGATGTGGTTCTGGACCTTCTTAGCTGCCATCCAGAGTCAGCAGTCCACTCAGCTTATTTTCTCCAGAGTGAATAGTTAAGAAAGGTTTGTTCTTTTTTTGTATAACTTTTGGATATGTTGGGGCCCTATCCCAGTCATTATTCCATTCTTAGAGGCTTGCAAGCTACAATTTCTTAGTTATTGATTGTTGTTGGCCGTTTGGGGCCTATGTATGTTATATTTTGTGTATTGGTTGTGTGGGGCCTAGTTTAGCTAGTTAGTTAGTAGCCTTTTCGGCTATAGTATGAATAGGACTACCTGTTTTCATTATGTTATAACTAGACAACATGGTGGTCTCGTGGCCCACATAGGATCCCTATATCGTTAGGTTGCTGGGTTAGCTGTTTTTCCTTTACAGGTAATGTGTGGACTTATCGGCTCGAGGCTGTATTTACAACTGATATATAACAGTTCATTTTCTTGATTTAAGTTTTTGGTAGGTCTAGTTAGGTCATCTCGAGTCCCAGTATGGAGTTAGGTGCCAATCATGCATACCAAGGTGGGGCGTGATAAACTTGGTGTCAGAGCAGGTCGTATCCTATGTAGTCTTCAAGTCGTGTCTAGTAGAGTCTTGTCTATGGGTGGTGTTTTGTGCACCACATTCTATAGGCAGGAGGCTACGAGGAATAATAGCGTGGTTACTCTCTTTTCTTCTCCAATCGTGCTATAGAGCTATGTTGTATAGGGTAACTCCCTAAGTTTACATCATTCTACTTATTTCATAGGAAATGTCCGATGCATGACAGACCACGACTGGTCGGGAGCTAGATGTTGTGGCAGGAGAGGGCACTAGCAGAGTGCCACAATCTGAGTCGGCCCGATATGAGGGCGATAGGGAGATCTCATCCCGGTCTCTCCAGCACTCTCCACACGCAAAGAGCCCCCAGGGAAGCAGACATGTCAGTACCACCCCCAGCAATCCCTATACCTATACCATTAGATCAGAAGGTTAGGAGCGTTGTTATATGCTGGCTCAGATAATGTCCGCCTAGCGCTAGTCGATGGTACCAGTTGTTGCTAAATCTACTGGAGGACCTGGAAGTTCGAGGGTCCAAGAGTTCCTTGCCCTAAATACCCCGCAATTCACGGGGACAGACCGTGGGGAGGACCATCAGGACTTTCTAGATCAGTTACAATGGATTTTTAGGGTGATGCATGCTACGCCTGCAGAGTCGGTTGAGTTAGTAGTATTTCGATTACGGGACATAGCTGTGTTGTGGTACGAGAGTTGGGAAAGGTTCCAAGGCAGAGATGTACCCCCTCCGACTTGGTCCAATCTTTTGGAGGCCTTTGTAGATCACTACTTATCGTGAGAAATACAGAAGGCCTAAGTGGATTAGTTTCTACCCCTAGAATAGGGTTCGATAAGTGTTCGAGCTTATGCAATGAGGTTTGATTCCTTGGCCAGGTATGCACTAGCATTTGTGAATACCATGCCAGCCAGGGCACATCAATTTATCATGGGGCTGCTTCTAGAGTATGTGGAAACCTGTGTTACAGCTACCATACATGAGGATATGGATATTGCTTGCATTCAGGCTTTTTCTCAAAATATCAAAGGGATTAGACGGTGATAGCAAGAAGTAGAAAGGGAAAACTAGGAACAGCGCCGGAGGGCCAGGACCAGTGACATGCAGGAAGAATTTCAGGGTGGACCCAAGCCGCGGACATCAAGTAGGTCCCCTAGGCCTCCATCACAGCAGCAGCAGAGAGGTAGATTCAATTTTCGGGGATAGATAGGTCCTGGCGAGAGCCCGCGAGCATCCGGTTCCCAATAGCAGAGGGGATCAGATCAGAGTAAGCCTGTTGTACCACATTGTAGCATTTATCATCAATGACATTTTGGGACGTGCTAGTATGGTTCAACTACTTGTTATACTTGTGGACAAGAGGGTCATATGATGAGGGATTGTCCAGCTAGAGGTCAGGGTGATCGGGACCGCTAGGACAAGTCTTCAGTAGGGTCACATGCCCCAGCACCTTCAGTAGGGCATAGACCCTCACCTCCAGCCAACAGAGGCCGAGGTAGATCAGCGGCATCTAGTTCTGGCAGTGGTCCAGATCGCACTTATAACTTACCGGGACGACAGGAGTTAGAATCCTCAATAAATGTTGTGATAGGTATGCTGGATATTTGCTCTCACTCAGTTTATGATTTGACATACCCAGGTTCCACTTTGTCCTTTGTTACTCCATTAGTGGCTTGGAAGTTTGGTATCACGCCAAAATCGCTTCAGCGACCCTTCTCGGTGTCAATACCCATTGGTGACTCTATTATTGCTAAGAGAATTTACTGGGGTTGTATAGTGGAGATTGTCAATGGCTAGACTTTAGCAGATTTAGTGGAGCTATAAATGATTGATTTTGATGTAGTTATGGTTATGGATTGGCTAGGGCATGTTATTCC
Source organism: Datura stramonium (assembly GCA_018107945.1). Lineage (NCBI taxonomy): Eukaryota > Viridiplantae > Streptophyta > Magnoliopsida > Solanales > Solanaceae > Datura > Datura stramonium. Next base: position 167,241 of record JACEIK010002119.1, on the reverse strand, counting down.
AATGATGAGTATTGGACCAGAACCGTCCGATTTCACTTTTCTGGGGAGGTAGTGAGAGAATGGAAAGGCAATGCAGCTACGCCAAAAGGTAGGTTCATATCCTATCTTCGAGAGAGAAAGCTAATAGCGAAGGGCTATATTTACCATATTGTTAGGATTCGGGATATACAAGCAAAATCCCCAACTCTTCAATCCATCCCCATGGTTAATAAGTTTCCAAATGTGTTCCCAGATGAGCTCTCGAGTATTGCCCCAGAGCGTGAGATTGATTTATCCGTCGACTTGCTACTAGGTACATAACCTATATCCATCCATCCGTATCGAATGGCTCCCGCTGAATTGAAAGAGCTGAAAGAATAGTTAAAAGACTTGTTGGATAAGGCTTTTATCAGGCCTGGTACTTAGTTGTAGTGTGCGCCAGTTCTGTTTGTAAGAAAGAAAGATGGCTTCCTATGCATGTGTACAGATTATTGATAGTTGAATAAAGTTACTGTTAAGAACAAATATCCCCTTCCAAGGATAAATGATTTGTTTGATCAACTGCAGGGAGCGAAATATTTCTCCAATATTGACTTAAGGTCCGAGTACCATCAAGTGCGAGTTCGGGAGAAAGATATCCCGAATATAGCTTCAAGATCAAGTATGGTCATTTTGAATTCATAGTTATGTCCTTCGGGTTGAAGAATGCCCCAAAAGTGTTAATGGATCTGATGAACAACATCTTCATGCAATATTTAGATCTATTTGTGATAGTGTTCAGTGATGATATTCTAATATATTCCCTCTCAGAAGCTGAACACAAAGATCATTTGCAAATAGTACTTCAGATCCTAAGAGATTGTCAGTTATATGCAAAGTTCTCGATATGCGAGTTCTAGTTTAATTTTGTAGCTTTCTTGGGCCATATTGTGTCAGATGTTGGTATTCAGGTTGATTCCCAGAAAATCGAGGCAGTCAAGACATAGCCTAGACCCACAACTCTAATGGAGGTTCATAGTTTCCTAGGGTTAGTCGGGTATTACCAAAGGTTCATGGAATGATTTTCCACCATATCAGCGCCATTGACTAGATTAACTTAGAAAGCAGCCAAATTCCACTGGACTGAGGCTTGTGAGCAGAGTGTCCGGGAGTTGAAAAATAGGTTGACATGCAGTATTGGTCTTACCGAAGGGTTCAGAGGGTTATGCCGTATACTGTGACACTTCAGGCATTGGGTTAGGGTGTGTTCTGATGCAACACGACAAGGTGATTGCCTATGCTTCGAGGAAGCTAAGGAAGCACGAAAAGAACTACCCTACCCATGATTTGGAATTAGCTGCAGTGGTTCATGCTTTGAAAATATAGAGGTATTACTTGTATGGTGTTCATGTGGATATCTTTACTGATTATAAAAGCCTTCATTATATCTTCACGTTGAAAGAGTTGAATCTGCGGGAACATTGTTGGCTAGAATTGTTGAAAGACTATGACGTGACATCTTGTATCACCCAGGGAAGGCTAATATTGTATCTTATGACCTTAGCCGTAGATCCATGGGCATCTTAGCATATTTGAGCCTATAATAACAAGAAATGGCTCGATAACTGCACCAGTTGTCCAATTTAGTATTCCGGGTAGTGGATTCAGAAGATAACGGGGTGGTGATCCAGAATACAGCTGTGTCCTCCCTAGTTTTAGAGGTGAAGGAGAGACAGTACAAGGACCCTAGTCTAGTACATCTCCTAGGTAAGGTTCAACAGGGAAAACTACTAGCCTTTGAATTAACATAGATGGGGTCTTAAGATTCAGAGGTCGACTCTACGTTCCAGATGTAGTAGGACTCCGCTAGCAGATCTTGGCGTAGATACATTATGTTCGTTACTCTCTTCATCCAGGTTCAACGAAGATGTACCATGATATGAAGGAGATATACTGGTGGCCTGGAATAAAGAAAGGTGTGGCTGAATTTTAACACAGTGTCCTAATTGCCATCAGGTAAAGGCTGAACATTAGAAACCTAGCGGACTGACTCAGGAGATAGCGGTGCTTATGTGGAAATGGGAATAAATTAATATGGACTTTGTGACAGGGTTACCTCGCACCAGGCGTAAATTCGACTTCATTTAGGTCATTGTAGACAAACTAACGAAGTCATCACATTTCTTTCCCAGTCAAGACTACATTTTCAGCCAAAGACTATGTTGAGTTGTATATCAAGGAGATAGTCTGACTACATGGTGTTCTAGCATCCATTATTTCTAACAGAGGGACACAATTCATAGCTAGATTTTGGAAGTCATTTCAGAAAGGTTTGGGGATGCAGGTTAATTTGAGTACAACTTTCCATCCTCAGACAGACAGTCAAGCAGAGCGCACCATTCAGATGCTCGAGGATATTCTATGAGCATGTGTGTTGAACTTTGGAGGGAGTTGGGACGAGCATCTACCCCTTGTTGGATTTGCATATAATAACAATTATCATTGTACTATTCAGATGGCGCCTTATAAGGCTTTATATGGGCGGAAATGCAGGTCCCCCATAGGATGGTTTGAAGTAGGGGAGGCAGGGTTGATCGGACTTGAGCGACTACAGGTGATAGGTAAGCATTTCTTCCTTCTAAACTCTCGAGAAATTATGAGTTTTTGGCTGAATTAAATAGAGTTGAATTATAGTTAATATTATTGAAAGATATCGTTGTTTGCCAAGTCTTAGTATTGAAAATGGCCCTATTCTCTCAGCGTAAGGAATGCAATTGAGTGGAATCGCTGGCTACAGGTTGGAACTAATTGGATTAATGAGAATCGACATTACAGGTATATTAAGGCTGATATCTTCGCCAAGTTATTCCTTTCTTATAATAATACGACCTATATCCTTGTAAGAAAGTTGTAAGCATGTATGTTATGATTAGCTGCTACTGTTAGTTTGGGATTAACGTTTACTATTTTGTTGGAATTGACCCCACCCTATATAGCCTTCTGCCAACCAACCTCAGGGTTACTAGATGTGTCATCACCTACGGGGCTATATAGATAACTCAGAGGAGTTATATGTTGTCTAACAGGACTATATTTAGGCCCAAAGACTAAATTATAGTCCATCCACGAATGAGATTATACTTTTATGCTATACCAGCATCATTGACCCTCCATCAAGCCTTATTTGCCAAGGGTATAGTTACAGGAGCCCAACGGGCTCAGTTGCAGCTACAGAAGTCCAACGGGTTCAGCTGCAAACCCAAAGGCCAAGTAGGTTGGCTATAGCTACCCGTTGACTCATACTGACTATGCTAGGGGTATATCGATTGAAGTATACTCGCTAGGGCTTATGGGGGCCCAGGTGGGTTATTCTGTGCTGGTTGTACCTTCCAGGCTTATGGGGGCCAGGTAAGGTTCTTGTTTGTATTACTTACTTGTTAGTTATACAACAGGTTGTAAGGCTATTCATATTATAACTCGTATCCTTTTTATTGATCATTTTCAATTCTATTATCAGTTTGATTTAGTCATTTTCATTACTGCCTTACATATTTGGTACATATTGTACTGTCTCCCATCTTTGGGCACTGCATTACTTGCTTGCAGGTGTAGATAGACGTGGTTCAGGACCTTCCTAGATGCCAGGCAGAGTCAGCAGTCCATTCATCTCCGTTTCTCCAGAGTTGATAGTAGTTAGGAAAGGTTTGTTCTTTTGTTGTACAACTTTTGGGAGGGCGAGGCCCTGTCCCGGTCATTATTCCAATCTTAGAGGCTTGCAGGCTATAGTTTCTCAGTTGTTGGTTGTTGTTGGCCGTGTGGGGCCTATGTATGTTATATTTTGTGTATTTTCCGTGTGGGGCCTATGTATATTATATTTATTGTGTTTTCTGTGTGGGGCCTAGTTTAGCTAGTTAGTTAGTAGCCTTGTTGGCTATAGTATGAATAGGACTGCCTATTTTCATTCTGTTACAACTAGACAGCATGGTGGTCTTATCGGTTCGTATAGGATCCCTTTATTTTTATTTTTCTGGGTTAGCTGTTCTTCCGTTATAAGTGTTGTGTGGCCTCGTAGGCCGAGGCTGTATTTACAGCCAAGATATAATAGTTTATTTGCTTGATTTAAGTTGCTGGCAGGCACCAAAGGTGCATATGCCCAACCAAGTTAGTCCGGATCCCAGTTGGCATAAAACGTAAAGAAAATAAAATTTCAAACATTTAAATATTAAATTTTCAAGGTTGAGGGTAATTTTAGACCAAAAGGTGGAAGGAGAGGCGTATTCTAGAGCCAAAAATAAAGGTTGAGGAATTTTTAGACCAAAAGGTAGAAAGAGTGTATTTATGAGTCATTTCTCATAGATTAGAGGTATTTTTGACCCTTTTTCCTTTTTAATCTCTTCGTTTTGTTTTCTTTTTTATTTGTTTTCTTATTTCTATTATTTTAATTTTTTAATTATTTTTATTGTTGTAATTTTTAAAATCTTAAAAATATTTTTAATCTTATATTATTTATATTTTTTTTCTCATTTTTCAATCTTTACTTCTTGTGATTTGATGTAATTTGTCGTATTTTTTTATTCTTTTTTATCTTTTATTTAACATAAATGCACATTATTATTCTAGTTATGTATTAGAGTAGAATTTTATTGTTCAATAAGTATTATAGACTTACATTTTCCTTTTTTTAAATTATATTTACTTTAAGTTAGTTGAGACTTATTTGAGTTATGTTGGAATTTGTAGTAAGAGTGTTACACCGTAAGTTTCTAATACTTAGGCGGCCTATTCGTACGTTGGTTAAGAGTTTTAGAGTATAATAATACTTGAGAAAGGGCTAGGGGAGGAATGTCGAATGAGCACGGAGTCGGAACTATGCGGGAAGAAAGTAGGGCCAGCTGCCCCCGGAGGAGCAACATGGCACGGACCCCTCTACCTACGTTGAGCTCTAGTGGCATGCCCGTAAATTGGTGCGTTGGGCTCCGTCACACCGGGCCCTGTCCCTATCAAGTATATATAAATTTATTCCTTTGATTTCATTGCATATATATATATATATATATATATATATATATATATATATATATATATCCATATGGCCAGAGAGGAAACCAACGAAGAAAACAAGTATATTTCTTCGGTTTACACTACGAAATGCTGCCCGAATTCAAATTAACTTCGGGTATTGAAGTTTAAGGCTGCATGGAGCATTGCTACGGAGTTAATTTCGCATAATTCGCCCAGCGAATCATAACTCCATCGAGCTAGAGTTGTTGGAATTGCTCCAAAGTAGTGTCAATACGATCACAGGCTTAAAGTAAACATTTCTCCCTTCTAGACTTTTGAGAAATTATGAGTTTTCGACCGTATTCCATCAAGTTGAAATATAGTTAATATTTCTATATAAAGTTATTGTTTTCTCTGAATTTAGTACTGAAATTAGCCTTATTCCTCTAATAATACGATTGCAGTTGAGGAGAGTAGTTGAATACGAATTGAAACTACAATTAGTCATAAATCGGCGAATGAGATATGTTAAGGCAAAATCCTTCGGCAAGTTAGTTCCTATAGTATTATAACTCAGTCTAAATCCCAGTAAGAGCATCAGAAGTACGCTAATTATGAATAGTTGTTTTTATTAGCTGAAACTAGTATTCTACACTTGTTTGGGATTTGATTTGCTTATATAGCCCTCCATGACCAACCCTAGGGTTATTAGCTTTGTCGACGCCCGCTAGGGGAGAGATGACGTCACTCCAAAAAGAGCGGCATGTCGTCCGTGAGGGATGAAGATAGGGTCCCAGGTCCTCATACGGTCCATTCCATGGCTAGACCATTATATATATGTCATATTGGCACCATACCCCCGATGAGCTTGGTGCTCGGGGTGTAGATATGATGAGTCTACTAGACTCAGACACAGCTACAGTCAGGGGTGGGGTGGGCTCAGTTGTAGACCCAGGGGACTAGTAGGACAGCTATAGNTGTAATCTAGATCTTCCATATTCCCTGTGGGTTCGACCCCAACCTCTTAGTTGGGTTCTTTATTGACAACGTCCGCTTCATACTTCAGTTGGAAGTGTGGTTTGAGCGTTATCAGGTGGTCTTGTCGACTTGCAAAGGATTTCCCGTTATTATTTGCTTTTGGGTAGTTGTTTTCTTTTACAGGTGACTATCAGGCCTTGTCGGCCGGGGGCTGTGTTTACAGCCGAAATATAGTCCGTTGTTTTCTTAATTTGAGGTTTAGTGTTAGTCATGCGCCAAAGGTGCGTAAGCTCAGTCAAGTCAGTTCAGACCCTAGTAGGGCACCAGGTGTCAATCATGCCTCCTAAGATGGGGTGTGACAATAATGTAACTTTTTGTTGAGGCGGCTGGGGTGAACACCCTTCATATCCCCTAGATCTGCCCCTGGTTGGATGGGTGGGGAGAAGATAATGAACTTAGAATATCATTTATGAAACTTGTTTTTCCTACTTTCTTAGGAAAGTCCTTTTTCTTATTTTTAATTAACTTATTTTCCTGGAAAAAATATTTTTCAAAATCTTTTAACCAACCGAATATGGATCAAAAAAATTGAAAAGCATTTTGACCAACGAACTTTTTTTTAAAAAAAAATTCCTTCATTCCGAACACACCCGAAGTGGAATATATTTTTCATGTAAAATACATGGATTTTTTAATTTTTTATGTTCAGTATGTGAGCAAAAGATATTATCATAAAAATATTTATATAAAATCAAGACAAATACTATGAGAGGTGAGGTAAGGTGAGGTGATGATAAGGGTAGGGGTGTGGAGTGGTGGGATGGGGACTACAGGGTTATTAGTGAAGATGAGGTGTATTGGCAAGTGGGAAAGACACAATTAATATGTCATGTTGGTACTTGTGAGACTTGTTTTTTCTACTTTCACTAGAAAATTATTTTCCTCATTTTAAAGATACTTATTTTCTTAGATGAAATATTTTTCAAAAAATTTGACTAACCAAATATAAGAAAATTAAAAAATATTTTTCTCACTACCAAACATACTATTAAAAGCCTAAATGTTAATGTACACTACAAGGGAGAAAATAGAGTGGGAGGCTAAAAATTATTCTTTTCATTTTAATTTATTTGTTTGATTTTGATTTGACATAGAGTTTAAGAAAATAAAGAACACTGGTGATCTTAAATTAAAATTATGTAGAATATACCAAAATATCTTTTGATCTTGTGATCTTAAATATGCTATGTGAAAAATTGAAACTAAAAAATTGTTTAAAAAAATGTTTTTTTTAAAGGACTAAAACAAAAAGTTAGACAAAAGAGAATAGTAAGAACAATTATAATATCCCTAAAGAAATAAAAGCTTCAGAATACAAATATATTAGACAATCAAGAACCCAAGACAAATAACATTACTTAACGTGTCGAAATGAAGAGTACAAATATCACCTTCTTGACATGACAGTGTGTATATAAATGTATGTATAATTTTTCCAAACTGATGTGGATAGTAGTACATTCTAGCAAATTAAATTAAAAAGGAGACAAAATTATAAAAATTGATTGAGGACATTTTTCATCAAGAAATTGGTGATAATGAGGTTTGTTTTCTGGGTGAGATGGAAAGAATCCCAAAATACATACTTATTTGCGTCAGTGCATGTGAGTGGGTTTAACTTATCACATAAATAACTCATTTCAAATAATCCTGTGCCACAACATGCTACACCTGCCGCTTCAAATCCTGCTTAATTTCCAAGTAAAAACAAACCAACTCATTACAATTGATAATCAATTGTGTAATCCATGTATATAGAAAAATGGAGAATTACCTTTTA
>JACEIK010002119.1:133296-150209 GCA_018107945.1 Datura stramonium | reverse complement strand
CTATGTAATTAGTATAAGAATAAATGCCTCAATTATCACTATTTACTACAAATTCACCTTTTCCTATTCCTTTCTTGAAACTGTTAGCAGTTATACATCTCTACATGTAGACATGTATTTATAATGAGAATTGAGAGGTTTGAGTTTCCTCTTTCAACAAAATAGGAAATACAGAAAAATCATGAATTATCAAAATTGTTAGGGGTTTAAAGAAGTATCAGAAGCACAAAAGAGTCCATCATATTATGTGAAAAAAATTGACTAGCTATGCGTCACGAAGGACATGCTAAGTTTAGTATATATGGAGTTGATTATTTATCGTTAATGTATTTCTCTACCTCATTGGTGTTCTTTTCTTTCTCAATGTTGTTGTGCTCCAATAAGAATATGAAACTCAATTTTGTATTAGAAAAATTTTCTTTATTAGTTGAAGACGCGTCATTTTTTCTTTCTTTCTAAAATTATTTTATTTTATATTAATTATCAAACGAATGATTTAATTCTATACTAAAATATATTAGTATCTGAAAAATACAATACTCTTACTTTATTTGACAAAGTGTTGACTTTTGATAAGAGTATTAAGCCATGGGTTTCACCACCTTAAGGTAAAGGAATTAAGTTATCCATCATCAGGAGTGACAAGGAAGAGGCTAGTTGCTCAATATAATCAGCCACTACTGCTTAAGTTGTCTCAATCAGTTGCTTCATCAACAGTTCAAATCAATTTCACGTTATTGGAGCATGGATAAAGTTAAATTTTGTAGTTTGGAATCTAAATATTTTTTTCTTTTATTTAGTAATACCTACTTTGTTATGCTGGCATCCTTCAAAAAATAAATGAAAAAAAAAAGAAGAGAAAAGAAGATCCTATTCATGGAGATTTCGTAACTATTCAGGGAGAGGTGTAAGTTTCGGGATGTAAATATATTTTGTTATATGTTTTGAAGTCCGGAGAATGTAAATGTACCATATTGAATTCACTACTAAAAATAGAGATTTTTTCCACCGCAAATCAATGGAAAATTTATATTATAAGACATGATTTTTCCACTCAATTTCCACCGAACTTGTTCACTGAGAAAATGCATGGTGGAAAATAGTTTCCTACTGAAATAATAAAAAATTCCATGATTTTTTCATGTAAAAACACTATTATTTTTTTCTTTTTCCACCGACAATCAGTGGGAATAGTCACTTAACATTTTTCAGTGGGAAATCAGTGGGAAAACAATAATTTTTTAGTAGTGACTCATGCATCTCCCAAAAAGAAACATAGATAGCTAATAATGTCAATCTTACAAGACATGTCAATCTTTTTTAGATCTTTTCTATCTCAACTTAATTTACAAATGCATTGGTTTGTGTCTTCCTTAGTTAATTTTGCATTTTTTTGTCGAGTTATTTAATATATTTGAATTAATTTTCTAAATCGTGGTATCCAAAATAGAAAATAGAAAGTGCCAAAATTTCCTTTAAGAAAGGAAGTTCAATTTATTGTGAGAGTGACAAAAGTATAAAGACTATATATTCTTTTGCCTATCATTCTTATTTTTAGTTTAATTTAATTTAACGAAAAGTCATCTCAATTATATTTTTAGTTTTTTCTTTTAGTTACATATTTCCCTTGAGCCTCTTGGTTACTTATATGTATAAAATACCTTGAGTTTTTTTAAGTCATTTATTCTATNTGAGTGTTTTTAGTCAAATCTATTATAAAGATGTTTGAAATGGTTAAAAAAAAAGAAGATTCATTCTTTTTTAATTTACTTTTTTTTTTGCTTTTTATTGTTCATTATGTGTTGTTATCGTCTTTTTAGTTATGCTAAAAAAATAATTTACATTTATATACATATATATACACTAAATGTTCTTCTCTCTCTCTCTTTTTAAAAATTCTTGTAAGAAAAATAAAATATATTCACCTATATAGATATATAAAATCAAGTATCCCTAGAAGATCAAAAACTCTTAGATGAAAAATTAGAAAAAATAACTAATTCTAAATATGAAATGGATCAAAACATGAAAATTAACAATTTAGAATTTGAAAATTAAAAGAAATCTTAACATATTCTATACATTTGACTATTAGAAAAGAACTATTTCACAAATTTAATAAAAATTTTGTGATCTCGCGAAGCACGAATCTTTTCACTAGTATATATATAAATTTAAATGAGATGAAATGCTTCTGATGTGGCATGCCTCTAAGGCCTCTATTTCCATTTTTCTGCCTCCATTTCTATTTTTCTTTTTTTGTGATTTTTTTTAAAACTATTTTCTCATTTTAAAAATTATTTTATTAACTCATTTATTTAATTGTTGTTGTTATTTAATGTTATCTAATTAAATGATTTAATCTAATAAGAATCTATATCATCTTATTATATATAAAAGGATGCTCGAGAGGCATCGCGTGTGACATGCCTCTTTGAGCTCCATTCATATTTTTCTTTTTTATGGTTTTTTGAATATTTTTCCCATTCAAAAGTTATTTTTAAAATTTATTTTTTAAGTCTTTTTTAATCTTAAAATTAACATATAAATTTATTAATTGAAATTCATGTCTTAGTTTTGTTCATAAATAAAAAAAAAAACCAATTATTTAAAATTATATATATATATATATATGTATATATATATATATATCATATTATTATATAAGTGGAAACCAAAGTGTAAGAAAATTTAAAATATTAAAATAATAAATATCAAATCATATATCTATAATTCATATTTAAATATTGAATTACTATTTTTTGAATCCTATTAAAATGATATTCTTGTAAAAAAAAAGTAAACTACAAATGTTACATCTCGTAAGTTTCTAATATTTAGACGGCTGATCGTACGTCGGTTAATAGTTTTAGGGTACAATACGTGCGAGAAGGACTGGGGAGGAGGTCGAGGCAGGCATGGAGTCGGGTTCACGGGCGGCGCAGTTGCCCAAAGGGCGGCGTCGCCTGGCTCCTCTGGCGCGTTGGGGTCCGTGCGCGGTTCCCGTGTCCAACGCCCAAAGTTATATATATATGTTAAGTAAGCTTCATTAGTTTCATACATATATACATGTTTCTTCGTCTAACCATAGAGTTACGCCATTTTAAAAGTTAAATTCCTCAGTTTACTCTATGAAACGCGCAATTCAAATTAATTTGGGTATTGAAGTTTCTAGGTTAGAGACATCACTACGGAGTTAGTTTCACAAAAAATTACTTGGGAAAATTGCAACTCGTGAGCTAAAGTTGTTGGAATTGCTCCAAACTAGTGTCAATACGATCACATGCTTAAATAAGCATTTCTCCCTTATGGATTCTTGAGAAATTACGAGTTTTAGTAGTGTTGTGTCAAGTTAAAATATAGTTAATATTTATCTATAAACTTAGAGATTTCATTGAATTTAGTATTGGAATTAGACTCATTCTTCCTAATAATACAATTAGGTTGAGGAAAGAGTAGTTGAATATGAGGTGAAACTGCCAGTGTCGATGTCGGCCCGACGAGGTATGTTAAAGACGGTTTCTTTTGGACAGTTAGTTTCCTTAGCATGATAGCAGTTTGAGTCCCATTAAAGAGTACCGAGGCATGCTTATTATGATTGGTTGTTGTTATTAGGTAGAAACTCGTATTCCATATTTAGTTTGGGATGAATTATTAACTGTATAGTCTTCATGACCAACCCAGGGGTTATTTTTGTGTCAACGCCGCTAGGAAACCGATTCTCTCTACGGAGCGATATGTCGTCCGCTAGGGGCGAGGATGAGCCTTTAGGTCCTTGTATGTTGTGGTTTGGCTCTATACACCCGAAGTCGAGCTAGTGCACAGGGTGGGATATCGAGTCCACGGACTTTGACACGATTACAATCAGTAGAAGCGGGAGCTCGATTCTGAACCATTAGTGGACGACTATAGCTATTAGTTTACCGGTGTGACCTTGGGTAGGGGTATATAGGCGAGGTGTACTCACACCGGGACTTATGCATTTGGTGGGTTATTCTGTCTTTGATTTGTACCTTAGGCTTATGGGGGCCAAGTAAGGTTTATGTTTGCTTAAGTTATTGATAGTTAGACGGTAAGACGTTCTATTACTAAGTACTTGATCTTTATTCCTTCATTTCGGTTATTATCGGTTTTATCTCTTTATTTGGTCATTTACGGTTATCGCGTTACATATTCGGTACATATGTACGTGCCACTCAGGGCACTACATTACTTTCTTGCAGTACGGATAGACGGGCGGAGTCCCTCTTAGATTTCATCCAACATCACCCGAGTAGTTAGCTCCTTTCTTAGGAGCTTGTAGATAGAAGGTTTACTCCTTTTGATTATGCAGTTCATGGGTAGGTTGGGGCCTGTCACGTTGTCATAATACTCTTAGAGGCTTAGATTATTTCTATTTACACAATAGTTATTTATTATTGGCCATGTGGGGCCTATATGTATTTAGTTTATGTATTAGCCGTGTGAGGCCTTGTTTAAGCAGCGAGATTAGCGGCCTTATCGGCCATATTTTAGCGCCAAAAATGCTTTTGGATTGCTTTACGGTCATAACTAGAAATCATGGTGACACTTGTTAGCATAGGATTCCACTGTTATTACTTGTTCTAGTTATTGTTTTCTTTTACGGTGGCTATAAGGCCTTGTCGGTCGAAGGGCTATGATTACGGGTAGAGATATAACATTGTTTTCTTGATTTAAGAGTTATATTATCCCCACACCCGGAAGTGCTTAGGTTCGGTGACTCGAGTCGGTTTAGATCCTAGTGGGGTACGGTGCTAATCATACCTCCCAAGGTAGGGCATGACAAACTTGATGTCAGTAGGTTAACTATCGAAGTCTGGCCGTGCTAAGTAAGTCTTGTCTATGGATGTGTTGTACCACATTCTAGGCGAGGAGGCTGCCGGGCATACTAGGATGGTTACTCTTTCTTCTTATCAGTCATGCTATAAAAAAATTGCAGGTATAGGGTTGAGTCACTAAGCTTACCATTGCTGTCTCTGAGAGAAATGGCCAGAGCCACGACACATGGCGGGTAGGAGATTTGATGTTGAAGTAGGGGAAGGCACTAGAAAGGTGCCTTGAGTCGGAGTTAGATTGATACGAGGAAACGGAGACTTCATCAGGTCTCCCGGCCATTTCTCCACCACGTCAAGGAAAAACCCGGAGCGAAAAATGAGACGGCACGCCTCCGGCCCAATCTCATGCCGGTATCATCGGATCGAGGAGGTTGCCAGAGTGCTATTGTTATACCGGCTCAAATGATGGTTACTGCTTGTCGGCCCGATGGCACCACGGTCGCGAGTCCTCGGGATGGCTGGTATTTCGAGGGTTCGAGTTCCTCGCCTTGAGTCTCCCGTAGTTCACGGGGATGGACCGAGAGGAGGACCCTTAGGATTTCTTGGATCGGATGCGGTGGATTTTCGGGATGATGCATGCTACACTGCGGTATTCGGTGGAATTAGCGGTATTCCGACTATGGAACATCACGGTACTATGGTGCGAGGAATTGGGAGAGGTCCCGAGGGAGAGATGTTTCCCCTCGACTTGGCCCATCTTCTCAGAGGCCTTCTTAGATCACTACTGCGGGAGGTCGCGGGCCCGGGTTGATCGGTTTACTACACATACAGATGCAAAATTTTTGTTGAGTGTTCAGTATGCTATGAGGTTCGACTCCTTGGCCGTGTACCAGCTTTTGTAGATACCATGCCATCTAGGGTGCATCGATTTTATGGGGTGCGATCAGTGTGGAGACTTGTAATTATGGCCAATCTACGAGAGTATATGGATATTATCGCGTTCGGGCTTTTGCTCGAGAATATTGAGAGGGATCGAATGCTCATTAGGAGATAAGAGGCCAATCGGGAAGCCGGCGCCGCGGGGCGGACCTAGTGATATGCGGTGGAGTCTAGGGTGTACCAGGCCACGATTTTGGCGAACCACCGGACCCAGCCCCCATAACGGTAGTAGAAGTGGATCGGTTGTCGGGGCGGTCAAGACCGGCGAGCTCACGATCAACGGTACACAACAACGAGAGGTAGAAGAAATTCAGCATTACCCTTTTCCCGCTGTCTACGGTCGACGTCACTCTGGGCATGCGGGTATGGTTCTACAACATGTCTTCATACACATGGATTAGAAGGGTCATCGGATGAGGATTGTCGGTAGGGTGAGTGATTGGGACCGGCAGGATAGATTTTGATGGGATCACGTTCCCCGGCATCTCCGGTAGGGCGTAGGCCCACCGACTCCAGCCGGCGAGAGGTCGAGGCGGATCGGGGGCTCTAGCTCGAGGTATCGGTCCGGATCGCACTTATGCCTTACCAAGACAACGGGTCGAGAGTGGAGTCGCGGGATGTGGTGACGAATATCTTTGGACATTTGCTCTCATTTTATTTATGTGCGTAGATCAAGGGATCCACCTTGTACATGTTGCACCCGTTAGTGGCTCAGTTTGATATCGTTGTAGGAATTACTTCGGCGACCTTTTTCAGTGTCTTTTCTATAATTGATTTAATCGCTAAGAGGGTCTACGAGGTGCACGGTGAAGTTGCTAGTCCTGGAACTTTGGCAGTTTGATAGAACTAGAAATGATCGATTTTGATGCAATTATGGGTATGGATTGGTTGGCGCCATGCTATGCCAATGTTGAATGTTGAACCAAAGCTGTCCAATTCCACTCCGAAGGGGAGGTTGTACGAAGTGGACGGGAGTAGTTGCGGCCACGCCAAAAGGTAGAGTTTATTTCCTATCTTCGACGAGAAAATTGATAGAGAGAAAGGATGTATTTTTCATATTGTTAGAGTACAGGATGTCCAAGAAGAATATCCGACTCTTCAGTCCATTTAATTAGTCAATGAATTTCCAAATGTATTCCCGGATGAACTACGGCATTCCCCGAGCGGGAAATCGACTTTGCAATTGATTTATTACAGTACCCGGCCAATATCTATTCCTCCGTACCGAATGGCTCTGTTGAGCTCGGAAATTAAAGGAAGCGATTCGCGACTCTACATTAGATAAGGGCTTTGCTCCGAGGCAAAGTACTTCACGAGTAGAGGCGCAGTCTGCTATAAGAAAGAAGGATGACTCCCTCCGCATGTGTATAGACTATTTAGGCAATTGAATAAAGTCACTATCAAGAATAAGTACCCACTTTCCAGAATAAAACTGACATGTTTGACTAGTTAAGGGGCAAGATATTTCTCAAAAATTGACTTAAAGTCATGGTACCATCGAGGCTCGGGTGCGTGAGAGGGATATTTCAAAGACCGCTCGGGACCGAGGTATGGCCATTTGAGTTTCTAGTTATGTCTCCCTAGGACACCTCGAAACCTATTGCTCTAATACAAGTTTTCCGGCCAGGAATACACCGGATCGTAGACATCGGACAAGGAGTCTCGAGACCCCAAGTCAACCCATGGCGTGAGCATAGCAATTCATTCATATACAACGGAAAACTTAACTTATCAATCGTAAACTAACTAAAATCGTATCATGAATTTGTAGGGAACGACAAACGAAATACAATCATCATTGACAAAATACTACGCATAAGTCTAAAGCCTCTAATCATAAAAGACGGTTGAAGGACGGAGCCCAACTAACCCAAACGATGCAGAAAATATAAGATAAACAAGTTACGAACATGAAGCAGTCGGATCATGAGGACTCATCACTAGAGATTTAGCGAAAATCAGAACAAACTAGAACGATGCGAGCACAGGAACTAGATCTGAAAATATATGGGTTAGTACTCGGAAAGTGCGAGTATGTACGGTATGCAAAACAATGCTTAAAATCATAAAAGTTATAGGAGTGGGAACATCATGATCATAAGCTGAAATCATAAGTATAATATAAAGCTCAATATTTCCAAAAATATTCATAAAACCATCAAAGTCATAACATGCGGGGAAAAACATTTCATAAATCATAACTTGAGCCAAAAGAACATAACCATGCATAATTAAAAACCATGAGGAACAATGGGAGATTTCTGTCGCAGAGCATACTTCACATGAGCACATGAAGTTGAGCTTGTACCCCAAGTCGGAGACCCGTTCTCATACCTTGCCAAGGGTATGTACCATGAAAGCGTGATATCACTCATGAAGGCCCCATAGGGCATAGGGGACGATCGAGGGAGGTCCCAAACATAATCCTACGGTGGCACGTAGTTTTTTGAGATTCGGGCGTAACCTAGGCCTCGAACCTATTCGGTGTTAAGTACTACTCCCAAAACATGAAACGTGCTCATAATATTCATAACATGACATGCATGGCTAGTGAAAACAGGAGAATCATGACATCTTGAGGAGTCGTATTACTAGCCATGGAATTGGGCTGTCATCGGTAAATCGTAATATAATAATTCATAAGCGACATGTGGGCATTGCCCATTGTTTCAAACATACTTGACATGTTTAAAATCGCCAGAAAACGATCATGCTAACATGAGAAATTAAAACTTGAAGACATGCTTAAAAATGTAAGATAACTTGTTCATATTTTCGAAATCATCTTGACCATGAAATTCACTAAAAATTTCCCCATGATTGGGCATCCATACTTTTAGAGATTTAAATCATGAGATACAAACATATACAAGCAATATTAGCTCGAATACTTCAAAATCTATAATTTAAACATACTACCACACTTTCATGTAAATTTATGGGAAATCATGCAATTGGGTTAAGACCCACAAGAATTTGGTAACTTAATCGTAGGAAGTGGGAAGAAATGAGCATGGGTAGGGTATAATCTACCCATTCAAAACCCCATATACATGGAAATTTTGTGATTTCCTACTCCCTTAAAGAACCCTAAGTGAAAACTTGAAGAACTTGAAGAAAATGGTTTGAAACCGACCTACTCCCTTCTCACAACACTTGAAATTGCTAAAAAGAACTTGCGGGAGTTTTCATCCCTTAAAGACCTTGTTTCAACCTAAAAATCACGTAGTTTAGGGCCCAAAAGCGTAGAAAAGTTGAAATTTCCCTTACTGAAATTTCCTTGAGAAACGATTACGTACGACCACGAGAAGTCGTGCCACGAGTCGTACCATCAGAATCACGACTCATGGTTACCTCTTATGGTCACTTCACCCTTCTCCCAAACTTTCTAAATTTGGCCATAATGAGTAACCCGACTAGTACCACCATGCATGGGTCCGTCACTTTGTCAACCGTGGTACCATCCACCCAAATCACTACAACTTAACGCAGCTCCTCACCACGACTCATTTAGCTGCATCCTACGAGTCGTACCATGACTTCTGACGACTCACTCTGGCACCTTGAGATATTCACCACGAGTTATACCATCTCACCACGGTTTGTAGGATTACAGTGACACAACCTTAGGCTCAGATCTCCTCACGACTTGTGTCATGAGTCGTAGGTCCTCACCACGACTCGTACCTCGAGTCGTCTTGGTCTAAAATTCTAGATTTTCTACGGTTTTACTTAAACTCCAGGATACATTAGTAGGCCTTCGGTGTTACAATATCTCCCACTAGGAAAGCATTCATCCTCGAATGTAGGAAACAGAAGCAAACTCAGAAACAAACAATCTCTATATAGGCTAATCATTGACATTCAAGCGCGCGAGCGACTACCCTCGAAAAGAACCACATAGGTGTGCGAGTTCAAACATCACTTGCATATATCATATCATAAAACAAACTTATATGCATGAATAGATCATGAAAAAATGAATAGAGGTTTTAGGGAAAAAATTGATACCTCAAACTAGGCTCTTGAAATGCTGAGCTCCACTACCCTTGACCTGAGTAGAAGTCTTAAGTTTGTGTCAGGGTTTGACACACCCGAAACAATCATCTTAGCCCACCAAACATTTCCCCAGGTGGTTCTTTTACATAAGTAGCACAAGATGGGAAAGTGCGCTCTATGCGCATCTTTGTTTAACTCCTCGAACACGAGGCCATGCTCTCTGACCTTCACGTGGTGGATGGAGTACTAGCGGAAAGATGGTGTTGGTGCGGTGGACCTTTCTTGGGGATTCTTTGGTGAAATTCACCCCTCGGCTTAGGTGGGAGGACTGTGGCTCCGGTTACGGCCCTCTTGGCCTCTGCGCCTCATATGGTTTCTTCCATCTGCCGAGCATAGAGGATTATCAGTGGATAGTCCATATCACGATGAAGCATGGCGTGTGATCTTTGTCCAATTACCAGATACTCCACACGAACACGCTCCACCGCGCCCTTTTGTCCATCACTAACTCAGGCATACTTTGACGGGCAAGTGAACTCAAGTGAATATTCGCACCGTCATCTTTCCTTGCTTAAGGTTGACAAATTCAGATTTGCTTTTAGTTTCCTCGTCTCTTAGGGGAAGAACGTCGAAAAGGCTATGCGGAACTCATCCCGATTGATAGGGCACGCTCCGTGCCCTACTAACCCTCCATTACTTGAACCAATTGTAAGCAACCTCCGCCGGTGATAAGAGGCCAAATAAACACATTCCTCACTTGTCCACTCCCATGACACAGTGACCTTCAAAATCCCTTCGATGAACTTCGTGTGGATCCTCGTCAACCTTTGCCCCAGTGAACTCAGAGGTTCATCCTCGGAAAGTCTACGTCTAGGCCGCCACTACCTTGCCATTTAGGGAAGAGACGCAAGCACTGTTTAGTTGACTGAGCGGTCAAGGCATGTGACAAAATTTGTATAGCCGCCCGAAACTCGGCACATGGGCGTTTGGATCGGGTGCACAGGGCTCTGAATAGGTGGGGCTTGGCGACGCCGATCATCATTGCCACCCCCGCGGCTTTCATCATTTCTGTTCCTCCTTATGATTATCCTTAAGGAGCCATAAATTTTACTACTTGTCCTTGAGAAACGCATGGGTAAAAGGGATGGAAATTTTGACGCATGACATACATCTTGAAAGAAGAACATTTCTAAACGTTCGGTAGCATCTTCGTCATAAGTGTGGCGCGCTTCACATACATGAAAAGACTCTACCTAACGTGGCTTTAAGACTCACTAGGACACCTCGAAACCTATTGCTCACGATACCAAGTTTGTGCCCGGCCAGGGAATACACCTAGATCGTAGACACGGGATAAGAGTCAGGAGAGACCCCAAGTCAACCCATGGCGTGAGCATATACATTCATATATGGAAAACTAACTTATCAATCATAAACTAAGCATAAATCCTTATCCTTGAATTTGTAGGGAAGGACAAATCGAAATACAATCATCAATACAAAATATACACATAAATCACAAAGCCTCTAATCATAAAAAAGACGGGTTGAAGGGACAAGACCTAACTAACCCAAATAGTGAAAACATAAGATAAACAAGTTACGAACATACGGCCTCGGATCCTTGAGGACTCACCACTAAATTGCTTGGCCCGAGCACAAACTAGGGACGATGCGAGCTGCGGAACGAGATCTAAAAATATACGGGTCGATGCGAGTATATGAGTATAAACAATGCTTAAAAACATAAAATTTATAGGAGTGAGGACATCATGATCATAAAACTAAAATTATAAGTATATCGTAAGACTCAATATTTCCAAAAATATTCATAAACCCATCAAAGTCATAACATGCGGGAAAAAACATTTTATAAATGTAACTGAGCCAAAGAGACATAACCATGCATAATTAAAAACCATGAGGAGCGATGGGAGATTTTATAGAGCATACTTCACATGGGCACACATGAAGTCGGAGCTTGTACCCTAGTCGGAGGCCGTTCATACCTTGCCAAGGGTATGAACCATGAAAGCGTGATATCGGTCATACTTAAGAAGGCCATGCAGGAATAGGGGCAGACACGATCAGCGAGGAGGTCTAAACATAATCCTACAGTGGCACATAGTTTTGGGTCGGGCGTAACCCTTAGGAACCTACTCGGTGTTAATTACTACTCCCCCAAAACATGAAACGTGCTCATAATATTCATAACATGACATGCATGGATAGTGAAAACATGAGAATCATGACATACTTGAGAATTCATATTACTAGCAATGATTGGGCTAGTTAGTTGGCCAAATCGTAATATAATTTATAAGAGACATGTGGGAATTTCCCATAGTTTCAAACATACTTGACATGTTTAAAATTCTAAGAAAACAATCATGCTAACATGGGAAATTAAAATTTGATATGCTTAAAAATGTAAAGAAATTTGTTCATGTTCTCGAATCATCTAGACCATGAATTCACTAAAAATTTCCCCATTATTGGGAATCCATACTTTAAGATTTAAATCCACGAAATATAAAATGTACAAGCAATATCGGCCAAAATCTTCAAAATCCGTAATTTAAACATACTACCCACTTTCATGTAAAATTTGGCTGAAATCATGCAATTGGGTTAAGACCCACAAGAATTTGGTAACTTGTCGTAGGAATGGGAAGAAGCTGGGCTGGGTAGGGTCTAATCTACCCATTCAAAACCCAACATACACGGAAGTTTGTGATTTCCTAATCCCTTGAAGAACCCTAAGTGAAAACTTGAAGAAAATGGCTTGAAACCCTTCCTACTCCCTTCTCTAACACTTGAAATTGCTAAAATATAGACACGGGAGTTTTTCATCCTTAAAGACTGTTTCGACCTAACGACATGGTTTAGGGCCAAAAGCATAGAAAAATCAAATTGCCCCTTCGCCGAAATTTTCCTGAAACGGTTTTGGGCCACGAGTAGTACCATCAAGTGCACAACTCGTGGTTACCTCTCGTGGTCACTTCACCTTTGTTCCCCAACTTTCTAAATTTGGCCCACGACTGGTAACCCGCGACTCGTACCACCATTCCTTAGGTTGTATTGTCAACGTGGTACCATCCCACCCAAACCACTACAACAACACAACTCCTTACGACTTGTTGCTTCATCCTACGAGTCGTACCATGACCTGTGATGACTCACTCTAGCACCATTGAGAATTTCACATCGACTTCTAACCAGTGTTGTCTCCACCACGGTTCGTAGGACTGCAGTGACACAACCTCGGTCTCTGAGTCTCTCCGATTCATGTCACGAGTCATAGGTCCTCACCACGACTCGTACCTCGAGTTGTACGTGTGCAAAATTCAGGTTTTAACGATTTTGACTTAGCTCCCGAGTCTATTCGTAGGCCCATGCAGGGTGTTACATGAAGCATGTGAGGCAGGCTTTCGAGGAGTTGAAAAAGCGAGTGACCTCAACGTGTAGCCTTTCTAGAGCGATTGGGGTTATGCGGTATATTGCGATGCTTGGGCGTCGGGTTAGGATGTGTTCTAATGCAGCATTGTAAAGTAGCGCTAAGCAAGAAGGCTGAAAAGAAGCAAGCTTCCACAATACTTCTCAAGTGGTGGAATTGAAAAATCTAATAGGTATGGCACCTATCTTCCCATTTTATCCAACCAAGGCAAGGTATTAGGTATATTTCTATCCTAACCACAAAATCTTATAAAAAGACAAGAACTTGCTTCCTACATTCTTATGTTCTTCCCTAGGTTTGCTTTCAAGCATTTTCCTAAGAAAGTTTAACGTGTGTGTTTCCATGGTGATCAATCATTAAGCTACCATAATTAAGAATGCAGACAAAACAACAATCAATAACTTAAAGCCAAAACAAAATCGCAAAATCGGAATCATACCACGTGGCTTCAACCCTAGAGGGAGGGTTCTAGCCACTCATGTTCGATATAATTACAAGAAAACATTAAAGTAAAATACACAAGGTGGTAGAAGAAGATGAAATTCATGAACCCTAGGTGAGTTCTCCCACTTCTCCCTCACTCCTTGGCGATTTTGAAATAAAATCGTGACAAATGATTTTAGGAGCTAAGGACCTATTTATAGTAAATGAAGATTTTACAAAATTATTCTGTCGTGGAATGGCTCAGTGTCATAGTGTATTGTGAACAGCGCCTCATTGTTACGAGAGGTAATGCGGATGCACACTTTGGAAATCTCCTTAGGATGATAATAGGCCGAGGCTTGCCGCGTGGCGTGGCCTGTTGCTCGATGCGGCGTGATAGCATGCGTGACACGGCTGGCCCGCGCCACGGTCGCCCTAGCGTGGCACTTACAGTCTTTGGCATCTGAGTACAGCTGCTTACTGCCTTCCTCTCGCGCCTAGCATTGGCGTGGCACGGTCTTTGGCGCGGCACCACGCACGGTGGCCTTGTGCAGCGAGCCGGCCTTGCCAAGGCATACTTCTTTCTTTGACTTTTGTAATTTGCTCGACTCCATTACTCTACTTCACCAACTTATAAATTAGTTCCTCAAGTTTATTTTAAACCTACAAAAACAAGGACTAATCATGTTGGTTAGTACATGTTGGTTAGTACATATATTCACATTTATATAAAATCACATGAAAATGTATATAAATAATTAGATAAACAAGACTAAACTAAGTTATAAAGCATCACTCGGACATGCTATTTTGCCCGAGATCATGCTTTTCTATCTTATTTGTATATTATTAGGGTCACTTTGATTTCCTAAAAGAAGTAAATAAATGTCACGCATTTTCTTTCATTTTGTCTTTACTACAAATGAGGCTCCAGACTTAAGTGTGCAGGTTTCGTCTAAAACCAAACAACACACTCTTTAGATTTACATCATAAAAGCTCCTACCAAGATGATACAGTCTCCGAATTCAAACCATAAAGGTTCTAAAAGGAATTTTGTGCTTAAAATGAGGCCAAGACGTCCTTCTCATTAGCACCGAACAAAATAAAAGGTCCTCTTTTACAAGGAATAGGGTGATTTTTCTCGTTTTCTTTCTTATGAATCAAATGATTAATTTTCAATCATAACACGCGATCAAAAGTTGTATATCAAATTCAGACAAGATCTTGATTTCGGTAAAAGGATTAGAAAATAGAGATATCCTTAAAGGCCAACCAAATCCTTCTTTTAATCAAGGAGTACTTTCCTTGCCGCTAAAAAAGAACATAATTTCAAAAAAAGATTATGACAGCTGATACTTATGATTAAGTGTTCTCTTTTAGGGATTGGGGATTATCCCCAATTCCTCCTTTATAAACTAAATGATTAAGCTACGATCATAGAACACAATCAAAAGACGTATACCCAAATTAAGCTACAAATTTGGTTTTGATAAAGGGAAATAACATGAAAAAATCTATAAAATCTAGCCAATTCCCTTAGATAATCCAAAAGTATTTCCCCCTTAGCTCAAAATATGAATATAGCTTCGAAAGAAGATTGAGGCATAAAAATCTTTACGACTAAGTGTTCGATGTTCAGTAAAAAGGACGGGGAAAAGCTTCTTACAACCCTTCCCTTTATTCTGACTTTTTGAGAGTCTTACTACTTTTTAAAACAACACTAGGACATTTTTTAGTGTTGGAAGTAAGTCAAAATACCAACAAGATCTTAGAAAGAAGAAGAACAATTTTATTCATTTCGAGGGAAAGAAACGAAAAATACAATTACAAAGATCTTTCTTTGGAGGTGATCATAGAAGGCTTCATTCATATAATAAAGGCCTAAAACATCCAGCCTTAGTGTCCAAAAAATTGAAATAAGAAAAATAAAGGTTGGAACAACCAAAAGAATCCTGAATGGACTAGTGAAAGCAACATCAAGATGAGGGGCGAACAACCTTGCCCTCTAGAGGGTCCTCATAATATTCTCTCTCAGAAACTCCTTCCCTTTTTTCGAACAAGGCCTGATCTAAGGCTTGCTCGGCATCTTTACTGGCTACTTCGGCCTCATCTATAGCATGTGAAAGATTCAAGTTACTATCCCGAACTACGCAAGAGTACACAATCGGGTCGAAAGGGTTACCCAATTCCTATCCAACTCTGCCGCCTCCTTATTGGCCTTACAACAAATCTTCAAATCCCTATATTGACCCTCAAGCATTATTTTGGAAGCCTCCTACTGGAAGAAATGGACCTAGGTTGCATCTAGCTTGGCCTCTAGTTGTACTACTTTTGCTGAAGAGCTTAGTTTGCAAAAGAAGTTTAAGAAAGCTCGCCTATCGTCAGAAACTTCTCTTCTCGAAGATTTTTGTTGGACTCAATAAGATTAGATAGTTTGTCCTCACGACCTTCTAGAACCTTATAGGTCTTCTCATAGCATAGGAATAAGGAGTTCTCAAAGCTTGCAGCATCTCATTGTCCAAAAAAAGATTGCTTATCTCTGTCTGAGCATTTTCAGCATCCTCAACTAGCGTCATAAACATAGATGATTCCTCTAGTGCTTTATCCATAGAGGTGGTAAAAATGACATAGATATTCATAAAATATGGGAGTGTTAGTCCTATCTCTATAAAACAAAAGAAGGATCCAAGGTGATGTCGCATTACTTGCTGGACAATGGCAGTTAGTCAAGAGAGGGACTTTTTCTAACCAATAAGAGGTCAATCTTTTTTTGTTCCAAGAAGCCAGGGACATCATGGGAAGATTTCTTAATATATCAGTGCCTCTGGAGTACCTATCCAGTCTCAGAGTGGAGTAGGATCCGATGTTTTGACTTTAGAATCCAAAATTTAGGAGTATGTTGCCCCTCGGGTGTTACACCCCGTAAATTCTCGACACGTAGATGGACTACTAACATGTTGGTTAAGAGTTTTTGAATGTCATACATGCTAGGAAAAGGCCTGGGGAAAGATCAAACAAGCGCCAAGTCGGTGCGTCACATTCGACGAATGCGACTTATAAATCGCATTCCAGGAATGCGACTTATAAGTCCCAAGAATAAAAGGGCCTCCCACTTCGATTTATTCCATAAGATTAGATAATTTCCAGTAACCACCAGAGAAACAGAGGGTGCGAAGTAATTTGATGAAATTTCTTCTATTTACGCCGTCAAACATGGTCCAAACTCGAATTAATCTCAGATACCGAGGTATTTAGCAGCAAGGAGCATTCCTACGGATTTAGTTTCGTGAAATTCGGC
>JACEIK010002119.1:80373-113841 GCA_018107945.1 Datura stramonium | reverse complement strand
ATTTAATTTATTTACAAATAATTAAAGTATGCATATTCAGATGTTGAAAAAAAATGATCTTAATCATTCAGTATTCACATCTATAGAAAATATCTTAATCATTCAGATATGCATCCTGATTCAAACGTCTTAATCTTAATGAAAACAAATGAAGCCTAAGAGAGTAAATATAATTGTTCTAAAAATATAATACTTATTGGATAACAAAAATAGTATTATTTAATTTGTTTACAAATAATTAAAGTATGCATATTCAGATGTTGAAAAACAAATGATCTTAATCATTCAGTATTCACATCTATAGACAATATCTTAATCATTCAGATATGCATCCTGATTCAGACGTCTTAATCTTAATGAAAATAAATGAAGCCTAAGAGAGTAAATATAATTGTTTTAAAAATATAATACTTATTGGATAACAAAAATAGTTGCAAATTAATAAAATGAAAAAGGAAATCACAAGACATTGAAAAGAAATAATTCACCACGATAATCTCCAAAATCAGCTTCTATCGCAGCCCACGTACTCCACTAGTGCATGGACCGACACAATTATAAGACATACTAGTTTCTGGACACGTGCTTCGCACGTGTATATCCACATTAAATTATTAAATATAGAGTTGCAATAAGTGTAAATTCAAAATAATTGAACTGGGGGAAAAATAACCTTTTATGAGTTGACAGCCCTGATGAGATACCTTTGGGCTATTCAGGGACCCTAAATTGGTATACTTGTATAGATCATTGAGAATACATACACCATTGAGCTTAAAACAGGTGGGTGAGGGGCGTTATACGACATATACTTCTATACACCACCAATTCGAGTATCGGTTGGGCGATGTTATGCATTTACACCGTCAAGCTATAATTGGTGAGCAACAAATAATATTATATATGCATATAGATTTGAGTAAGACCCTCTGTGGATCTCGAGTTATAGGTTGTTCACTTAATGTGGCATTCAAGTTTCAAGTTGATTTTATACCTATCTTTTATTATAGCTAAGTATACGTTTATTTTTCTTCTTTACATACGAGTATATTTCATTCGTATTAATATCCTGTTGTTTGGGGGCGTTTCATATCATGTTGTAGGTTTAGGTAGAGGCCTAGATCGACCTCTTCAGTAGGAGGTTGTTGCTTTCAGCTTTTGGTTGGCAAGCTCTATTTTTTAGGGAGCTGTTGAGTCAAATATTTTGAGTAAGGTTATACATATGTACAGTTGATGCGTAGGTCGGGAGCCTATCTCAGCTATGAGATATTATGTTTACTCATAGAGGCTTGTAGACTTGTGATATATGTAGTTGTTACACCCCATATTTAAATCATCTAACCCAACATACGTATATGCATGTTATGAGTTGAAAGATCATGATTTATACATCATGGAAGGGTTGGGGGTCAAAGGTGTAAACAAATCAACGAGAGAATGGAAGGAGCTTATGAAGGCCAGGACAAATGGCCTACCACGACAACCCATGAGGCGTTGTGCATCGCAGTAAGTCATTGTGGCACACATGTGTGTGTATGGGTGTGTGGTGCAGCCCCTTTTCATTTATCCAAACATTTCCCCTTTTGTGCAGCTTGTCTCTCCTTCCTCCATAGTTAGGTTTTGAAGGTCTTGAAGACAGACTGAAGGAGAAAATACCATCCAAACATCACTTCAACTTGGAAATAAGTTGCTAAGATCATGGAGAATATAAATAGCGGAGTTGTTTCATTGAATTTGGCTCAGATTAGAGCATGGTGGTGAGGTAAGATATTTGAAAACTTGGTTCCTCCATGGATAAATACTTCCAAGGTTAAGGTAAGGGATTCTACCTTCCTATTCGTGAATAATCGTAGTTATACATTGTTGTCAAGAATTGATTATCGAGATTTGATGTTCTTGTTGTGGTGGCCGATAGGAACTGTTTAAGAATAGTATATTTAATGGAATTGGCTGGAATTGAAGAGACTAATCATGCTATAATAGGAGTGATCGCTAATATCATTGAATCGACTCGATAAACGAGGTATGTAAGACATCACTTCCTTCTTTGAATAAGCACAAACTCTATATCGATCTACTATCGTTGAATTAAATACATTCCAAATTGAATATCGTATTCATTCATAGAATCCTTGAGTTGAACATGTATTGAAGAATTTGCTTATGATATCTTAGTTGTGCATATCGACATTTGTAATAATATGAATATTGAATTGAATTGTTGTTTATAAGTTTAAAGGTTGGTTGGTTTAATTATGGAATTAGAAGACCCCTTAGAATGGCATTGATGATTATCTATTTTAATGTCCCATATAAATGGGGTGAAGTCGAATTTCAATCCGAACTCCTTCCTACTTCTTGTTATATCAAAATTGCCCTACGCCTCAACTAGTTCATGAAAGTTGTTGAATTTGTATATTATTAGAATCTTACATTGTTGGAATGGTTTGAATAAGTTGGAAGACATGTTGCGATGATCTTCTAGGAAAGACCCTCTAAAGAGAGCATTGGTTATTGATTGCCAGACGACTAAGTTAGATTGACATATTGTAAAAATCATAGTTCAAAGAAAGAACTCCATAACTATGGCCTAACTACGTTAATATCAAAAGTTGTTCATTCTTGAATCTTAACTCTCACTCTAAGTCTTCCTTGAGTCATTCTTATGTTATTATCTACATGGTCACATAGTTCTTATGCTTTTAAGTCTTATTTTCACACTCATGTCACATACTTCATGTCATGGTCATTTCAAAAGTTACTAAAAATTCACATGTACAATATGTCTTCATAATTGATGCACCTTTAATGGCATGGCATATGCATTTGACCTCCGAGCTATAATCAGAGGGGATGAGCCCTATTAGCGCTCTCTCTCTCTCTCTTTTTTCTCTCTCTCTCCACCCCCCCTCTCTCTCTCTCTCTATATATATATATATATTTGACATTCTAGATAGGAAGGCCAATAGGAAATGATTATTTATATATGTATTATTTTTTATCCTAGTATCAAAAGGCCCCTAAACATAGACATGATGAACTTTTTATGCATTCATGCATATAGGGTTACAAATTGCAAAGTTATAGGTCGTCTCTTTATTACCCTATCTTATTGATTTGATTTTAGCTATTCTATTTTTATTACTTACGTTTTTTGTTTTTCAACTTTACAACCTGTGTATATTATCCGTACTAATGTTCCTTTGCCTAGGGACGCCGCATTTATGCTGCAGGTGCAAATAGAGGACCTGATCACCCTCTGCAATAGGAGCTTTTGAGTTCAACTATTAGATTGGTATGTTGTTTCTTTCTAGAGCAGATGTCTAGGTTATTGATTTTGCATATGCATGAGTTTTGTTGCATAAATGACGGGTAGACTGGTCCCTGTCTCGACCATCAGTATTGTACTCTTTTATAGGCTTTGTGGACATAGTCGTGGGTTGTATAATTCAGTTTATGGCTTTTCCAACCTTCTCAATTTATTCGGTTGTGTTGCAGCCTCGTCGGCTTGCCTTTCCTATTCTTGTTGTTATATTATTATTGTGACCTTGCCGGTCCATATATTATGTTGTTCAGCAGGTTATGATTGTGGTCTTAATGGCCTGAATATTATGATTACAACTGAGATATAGTTGGCTTTTTTGATCAGGTAGACACGGGGTGCCAGTAGCGCCTCCCTAAATTTGGAGCATGACATCAGTGTTGGGTATGGCCTTGTTGGTCTTGTTATTAGCTATCTACTTTGATGCTAGTCTTGTCTTCCCTGCTTTATACTTATTATTTCTAAGCTCGGCCTAGTCGACCTTTTGGCTAGTTGAATATTTTCTTATATCGGCCCTGTCGTCCTTGAGTTGTTTATGTGCTATTGAGCTGTTAGCGTTTCTGATTGCTATATTTGGAGATCTCATAAGTCTCGAACATCCAACGGTTTCATAAGAGATATACTCGATTGCTCCTCCCCTAATTTGGAGCGTGACAAATAAGTAATGGGAAAGAATATTAAATCAAATGGTAATTAAAAAATATCTCATGGCAATGATTTATTTTCTTAAATTTCATAGAGTTCTTCTTACTGAGTTCATCGTAAGAAAATAAGGATGATTAAAATTCATTTCTTTAATTTGAAAGACTTTTCTTTTAAATACTTTATACTAAATGGAATTTCGATGAAAAGCCTCATGAAAATATTTTTAAAATTTATGGTATAAATAATGTAAGAACAAAAAAAAGTTGGAAAAATAAGAAATTCAAATTTATTTTAAAATATAAGGAAAAACTATTGAATTTGAGATGAGTTTTTTTGTTAAAAAAGAAGATTATGATGAAAAAAATTATCTATTGGTAAGACCACATAATTGAAGTAGTAAAGACAGAGCTAAAAATAAATATTAACAGAAAATGTGTAATTAATTAATGTTATTAAATCTAATTGATTTAATAAAATTTATTTCATTTTTGCTTTCTATGTGATGTATCCTAGAACATAAAATTATGAAATAAAAATGATAAAAACTTGTTTTTTTAAATTCAAAACTCCCTTTATTTATTCACATAAGGAGAAAACAAATAGAACACAAGTCCAGCCCAAGTCAGAATGACCCCACCCAAGATTCAACAAATTAAAAAGAACAAAAAAGGAAAGTAAAACAACCGGACCGACACTCTACTCTAGGACATCAAGGCAGTCACAAAACTGTATCTGTGCTTCTTCATCTTCTCTGCAATTCCCCATTGTCAATGAGATTCTGACCATGCTTGATGTCAGACTAACTCCGGTGAGCCAAGAAGGTAACCTTTACAACTCCCTCTTCTCTTTGTTTGTCTTATTTTCACCTTCTAATCCCTAACTTCAAAGTATTCATATCGAAGAGATGGTTGAAACCATTTAGGCTGCCTCACTACTCTCACCAGGCACCATAGATTCGTACCAACAAATGTTCTTCTCTCTCTGCCTCTTGCTACTTTTGCTGTTGGATCAACCAAGGTACAAGTAAAACCTGCTCCCTCATAATAGACTTGCTTCTTCTGCTTACTGGTCTCTATTAACCCTCTTTCAATAGATTGAATTTTAACAAAAATTAATACCACATATTGAAAGCAGGTCAATAACCATCAATTAAGATTTATCATTTGTTTAGTATCTTTCTCGATTCTGTCTTGCATGTACTTATAAATGTATCCCCTTGACTTGTAATCCTTTCCTCATGCTTGTTCAGTCTGATTGGTCTGCTTTATCCTCAGATGAGGCACCTGTGATTTATCTGCCATTACGATTTTCTTTACTTCTATGGGTAATTCTTGATATGAATAATATTGCTCTACTTGTCGTGTACTTGAAAAATTCAATACACTATTAGCTAAATAATCTGCTAGCTGGTTTCCCTTCTCTAATTATATGTTTGATCTGCATATCTCCTTTCTCCATCCATTCTATCTATGGACTTCCATGCAGATACTTCAAGGGACCTCTCATACTTTCTTTATGATCTTTACCATAGCTAATGAGTTTGTTTCTGCCACTAGTAGACATAAATTGTTATTCACACAGTAGTCCAATCATTTCTCTATAGTTTTTGCCTCAATAATTAAACTTGTAATGTCAGGAATTACTTTAGCTCTAGCATACATGAGATCTCCCCTACTATCCCTTATGCAGAATGCAATTGAACTACCACTAGAATTTCATCTAGATGCTCCATCACTATTACACTTATACCATCCTCCACTAGGATATTCCCATGTTACCAATCTTAGGTCTATCCTTGGTGTGAACTTCTCAAAATACTGCACCATCTATGCCAGGTGTTAGGAATGTTATTGAACTTTGGATAATTGGATCCAGCCACCATAAAAATATTTCAATTAATCTTATAAATCACCCTGGTTTTTGACATGCTATCTCTAAACACCATAACATTTCTCCACTTCCATAATTGCCAGCAAACAATTACTGAAACTTCTTGATAAAGGGGCTTCATCATATTACCACACTTGGTGTTCCACCACTGCAGTATAGTCCGCTTGATCTGAATTACTGGTGCTTTAATCCCTGCACCTGCATTAAACACTGACCATAGTACTTTAGGGCATCTTCCTTCCAGAAATAAATGCTCAGTGATTTCAATTTATGGCAGTAGGCAGCATGTATATTTTGAAAGCATAGCTATGCCATTCTTAGCCATTATATCATCTACTAGAATTTTCTGATGCCATAGTCTCCATAGGAAAGAATGAAATTTTGTACGACAACCCTTTCATCCAGAATCTTTTATAGATCCAGTCATTCTGTCTCTTTTGCCTTCTAACTTCCCATGAAATTTTAATAGTAAATTTTCCACTACTACTAGCCATCCACCAAGGTTCATCTCATAGATCTGATTGTCTAGAAATTTTAAGATTATTGCAAACATGTTCACAAATATCTTTTGGCAAGATCTGCTATAATTTGTGCACATTCCATTTCCCCTCCTCCATTAGACAACTTATGTCATCCAAACTCTAATTTATTGGATGATTTGCTGGTAGTACATGAGTTAGAGGTCTTATTTGGTCTAGTTATCAAACCAAATATTAGAACCTCCACATCTAGGCTTCCACCAAATTTAGTGATCTATTTCATCCCTTGCATCCAACAAAAATTTTCACATATGTGATCCTCTTTTTCATTGTACCGCTGCTGAAATTTTCTTCTTACAATACTTCTTCCATATGAAATTAGTCCATAGTGATCTGGTGGTTCTAAAATTTCACTACAACTTTGTAATACCCCGAAAATTCTTAAGATTAGACCCGGGATCAAACCTGGAAGTTGGCTGAAAACTAGGCAAAATGTTTCAGAACGGGCGACCTAACAGATCGGTGGTCCATCGTGGGGAAGGCAGGCCTGGTGGTAGTAGAGGTAACGAGCGAAGTAACGACTCATTTTTTTTTACAACGAGTCATCGTGTGGAGTCATGGTGAGTACTGGTTCTCAGCTAAAGGGAAGGTAACGAGTCATCCAATGACCCTTCATGAGTAGTAACGAGTTGTGAGATGAGTCATTACCAAGTAGAAGGGAATTTTTGGAATTTAGGCAGTGAACATGATGGATGGTGACCACGAGTCATGAAAACCAGTAACGAGTCGTGACGTCTCCCGTTACCAACCCCAGACGATTATTAGACAGTATACCTAACGAGTGATGCCACGAGTCGTGGCCCAGGGTAACGAGTCGTTAGGACCATTTGACAGTTTTTCCTTATAAGTTTTCAAGGGTCTTCCAATAATTTCCAACCTCCCTAAACTTGAAATTATGTTGTTTTAGACATAATTTCAAACCTATTAGCGGGAATGAATGGACTTTTCCCTCATTCCCCACATAGGTTCTCAGAAAGCATCGAAGAGTTTCTCTCAAGAACTTTCAGAGTAAGGTCTAGGGTTCTTCATCCATTGCAGAAATTCAAGTTCCTCCTCAAGGGAATTCTTATCCAGGTATGTGGGAATTCAACAAGGGGATTTTTCTTCCCTTGTGTCCCCTAAAACTCTTCCTCAGTTCACTATCAGTTCTACCCCTGAATTTTTGATTGTGAAGATATTGCTATCATACCTTGTGTATTTCTTGAGGAATATTACTCTATGATAATTGTAGATGTTTTCCACCAATTTGTAACTAAAATAATGTCTATTCCGTTGAATGTGAATTTTAGCCCTAACTCTTGAAAACAGAAACTAGAATCCTGTATAAGTATTGAGTTCTGGAAATTGCTCGAATCTTTCAGAGTTAGGGGTTTCTATGATATTTGTATAAGTTAGAAACTTAGTTAAATATATGTTACACAATTTCAGCTAGAAAGTTCATATACTCAGAAATGTCAGCCTAGTCTCAGTCAGATTTTTAGCAACCTCAAAGTTGACCAGCATAATGTCAGCTGATCAGTTTGACTACAGAAATTCTTGAGGTGTCAGTATCACCTCCCAGTTATCAGAATCAGATCTAAAACTAAATGTAGTGGTCCAAGAGGAGGTCATGAGACTTAGACAGATAACTCTGACTAGCCCTGGGACCCTAGTCAGATTACAGTTTGTTCTTAGACAATTACGATGCTTCTAGATAAGAAGTTTTGACCAGTCAAGAATCCAGTTACAAAATCTAGTCCGATAAGACTCTCAGGGTACTTTCAGATATGTATCCCTTACTAGTATTGGGACCCAGTTTCGAGCTATCATCTTAGTATTCAGTTTAGGATTATCCAGCGAGAGTAGGACTTAGCACCGAGCGGACCAGGGTTCCAGCGCACCCAGGTTCCCAGAACTACGTTGCCAGCGTAGGATTCAGTATTTATTTGCCCGCTTGGCCCCAGACTTTTGTGATCACCCAGTTCATGCCTTTATACCCTGGCAAGGTATATTCGGTCCTACCAGTGGGTGTATACATCAGAATCCATGTCTAACTCACGTGGCTACATGTCGATTATAGACTCTCCCACTAATCAGCTCAGTCCAGTCTCAAAATAAGAAGTTCAGCTCAGTTCCAGCTCTATCAGTTTAGATCAGTTTGGTACAGTATTTCAGACTCAGAACTTTCAGGCTTAGGGCATGTATTTGACCATTAGATAGGGTCATCTCGACCATCTCAATTTATTACAGTTATTCAGCTTAGTATATCAGTTGGTCATTTCTTTTCATTTTCAGTTCACTCATTTATATTCAATTATGTTTTCTCCTGCTTACTCAATACGTTCAAAGTACTGAAACATACTTTTATGTTGTATCGTTTCATGATATAGCCGTAGGTTCTCAGACTCAGCGTCCTTAATCGCTACCGTTCAAACCCTCCTCAACAGTAGAAGTGTGAGTCCTCATCTTTTGAGGACGTTATTTCATTAGTTCACTTTTCTTTTATTACTTTCAGTTAGACTTAGAGTTAGTTGGGGGGCCTATCCCAGCAACTCTTCCGTTAGATGGATTTCAGACACAGACGTGATTTTCAGACTATTAGTATTATTCAGATGTCTTACACTTTATGATTTGGACTTACATTCATAACTGTTTTATGTTATTATTTAAAGGTTCCGCTATGTATGTTTTACCTAGAATATCAGTGTATGATAGACCAGGGGTTGACTTGGGGTTACTTGTGACTCCAAGTATCGTGTTCCATCTAGGGTGTAGACTCGGGGTGTGACAAACTTGGTATCAGAGCACTAGGTTTAGAGTATCCTCGGAATGTCTGAAAGCCACATCGAGTAGAGTCCTTTATGTGGGTGTGAAGCGCACCACACTTATGACGAGGAGGCTACGAGATGTTATTAGGAAAACTCTCTTTTGTTCATACTCTTTATCGTGTGTTAAGGTTCAATTATAGAAGCATATTTCTAACTCGTGCTATGCTTCGTTTTAGTGAAATATGCCTCCATGACGCGGAAACAGAAGGAGGGCTGGAAATGACCAGCGGACTACTCCACCAGCCACCCCACAGGATGATTCGGTGTCAACTGCTGAATTCAGGGCGGCCATTCAGGTTCTCGCCCAAACTGTCACTAATCAGGTGAACCAACAAGTAGTACTAGTTAACAACAATGGATCCGCAGCAACTGCTAGGGTGTGAGACTTTACCCGTATGAACCCTCCATCTTTTCAAGGATCCAAAGTGGGGGAGGACCCCCAAGAGTTCATAGACGTGATTCGGAAGATTACCCGCATAATAAGTGTCAGCTCTTCTGAGAGTACTAACCTGCTGCCTACCAGCTAAAAGGGGTAGCACAGGTCTGATATGAATAGTAGAGAGAGGGGCATCCCCCGGGAGCAGGACCAATGGAGTGGGAGGAGTTCAATACAGCCTTCGTAGATAGATTTTTCCCGAGGGAGCTCAAAGAAGCAAAGGTAGAAGAGTTTATGAAATTGAGGCAGGGGAATAGAATAGTGGTGAAATATGCTCCAGAGATGGTGGCCGAGCCAAGGGCTCGTATTTGAAGTTTTTGAATGGAGTGTCGAACCTGGTCCTCAAGGAATGTAGGACAGCGATGCTGATTAGGGATATAGACCTCTCAAGCCCGATTGTTTATGCCCAGCAGATTGAGGCCGAAAAATTGAAGAACATGGAGCGAAAGAATAAGCGGGCAAGTACTGGCCAGTCAGATCATGGTCATTAGAGGTCAGGCAGTAATAGCAGTAGAGAGCCCCAGCACCCAGCTCAGCCAGCGCCCCAACCTTTCGGTCCCTCCAGGATCGGAAGGGTGTAGCATTTGGCTCTCAGTCTCAAAGCTACAGTGCTAGGAACAGATATCCAGCTTGCCCCAAGTGCGGTAAGAATCACCCGAGAGAGTGTCTTCAGGGTCGAGAGGGTTGTTTTGGTTGTGGCTAGCTTGATCATTAGCTTAAAGATTGCCCATCAGCAGGACGGGGTATAGCACAATCCACCATATCATCAGCTCCAACAGGCCGACTAGCTCAATAGGCCAACACATCAGGTACGGATGGCATTCAATGCTAAAATCATTTTTATCCATTGTCTTCCCGTCAGGATCAGGAGAGCTCACCTGACATGCTCACAGGTATGTTACGGCTCTTTCATATAGATGTATATGCCCTCCTAGATCCAGGAGCCACCCTTTTGTTCGTGACTCCATATATAGCAGTCCAGTTCAATATCGGTCTAGAGGTCCTCTCAGAACCATTCTTAGTCTCCACCCCTGTTGGCAAGTCAGTTGGAGCCAGTCGGGTGTATAGAAACTGCCCAGTCTCAGTCTCGAATAAAGTCATTCTAACTGATCTCTTAGAGTTAGACATGGTCGATTTTGACCTTATACTTGACATGGATTGGTTACACTCCGTTATACCTCAGTCGCTGTAGAACTAGAGTTGTCAAGTTTCAGTTTCCTAATAAGCCAACATTAGAATGGATGGGCAGTAGTTCAGCGCCTAAGGGTCGGTTTATTTCCTACCTTAAGGCCCAGAAGCTCATTTCCAAGGGATATATTTATCATATGATTTGGGTCAATGATTCCAACTCTGAGACCCCAACCATCCAGTCAGTTCCTGTGGTCAGCGATTTCCCAGATGTGTTTCCCGAGGATCTTCTCGGAGTTCCCCCTAAATGGGAAATAGACTTCGGAATGGACCTTCTCCCAAATACGCAGCCCATCTCTATCCCTCCTTACAGAATGGCTCCAACTGAGCTTAAGGAGTTGACGGAGCAGCTAAAAGATCTTCTTGACAAGGGTTTTATCAGACCCAACATCTCTCCCTAGGGTGCTCCAGTACTATTTGTGCGTAAGAAAGATGGTACCTCAGAATGTGCATAGATCACCGTCAACTGAACATAGTCGCAATCAAGAACAGGTATCCCCTACCCAGAATTGACAACCTATTTGACCAACTTCAGGGAGCTAGTTGTTTCTCAAAGATAGATTTCAGGTCGGGGTACCATCAGCTAAGGGTCAGAGAGTGTGACATACCGAAAATAACATTCAGAATTCGGTATGGTCCCTACAAGTTTGTGGTGATGTCCTTCGAGCTAACAAACGCCCCCATAGCCTTCGTGGACTTGATGAATAGAGTCTTTAAGCAGTATCTGGATATGTTCATCATTGTATTTATCGATGACATTTTGGTATACTCCAGAAACGAGGAAGAGCATGCTAACCACCTGAGATTAGTATTACAGACCCTCAGAGACTGCCAGTTGTTCTCCAAATTCAGCAAGTGCCAATTATGGTTAAAGTCCGTGACTTTCTTGGGTCATGTAGTCTCGGGTGAGGGAATTCAAGTTGATCCTCAAAAGATAGCAGTAGTGAAAGATTGGCCCAGACTTGCCTCTCCGATGAAAATCAGGAGTTTCATGGGCCTAGCTGGTTATTACCGATGGTTTTTGGAAGGCTTCTCCTCTATAGCATCTCCCCTGACTAGGTTAACGCAGAAGAGAGTCAAATTCCAGTGGTCGGATGCGTGTCAAAAGAGTTTCCAGGAGTTGAAGACTCGACTCACTGCTAATCTAGTTTTGACCTTACTAGAAGGAACAGATGGGTTGGTTGTCTACTATGACGCTTCTAGAGTTAAACTCAGTTGCATTCTGATGCAGTGGGGCAAGGTGATAGCCTACGCCTCCAGACAGCTTAAAGTTCATGAGAAGAACTATCCAACTCATGAGTTGGAGTTGGTAGAGGTGGTGTTTGCGCTGAAAATATGGAGACATTACCTATATGGGGCTCACATGGATGTGTTCACAGATCAAAAGAGCCTTCAGTATGTGTTCAGTCAGAAGGACCTAAATCTTCATTAGAAAAGGTGGTTGGAGCTATTGAAAGACTACGACATGAGTGTGCTATATCATCCCGACAAAGCCAATGTAGTGGCTGATGCCCTAAGAAGATTTTCTATGGGGAGCATAGCTCATGTTGAAGAGGGCAAGAAGGAAATAGTAAGGGATATTCACAGGCTAGCCCGGTTGGGAGTACAGTTGGTGGACTCAGCTAAGGGTGGAGTAGTAATGCAGACTGGGTCCGATTCTTCATTAGTCGTGGAAGTTAAGTCCAAAAAGGACGAAGATCCCATCTTACTTAAGCTTAAGGAAGCAGTTCTCAGAAAAGAAATAGAAGCTTTCTCAAAAGGGAGAGATGGTATGCTCCGTTACTAGGGAAGATTGTGTGTACCAGACGTTGGTGAGTTAAGACAAAAGATATTGTACGAAGCGCATAGTTCTAAATATTCCATCCACCCTGGTGCTACCAAAATGTATTGTGATTTATGGGATATTTACTGGTGGAACGACATGAAAAGAGATATAGTTGAATTTGTAGCCAAGTGACCGAACTACCAGAAAGTTAAAGTAAAACACCAGAGACCAGGAGGCATGACTCAGGATATCAACATACCCACATAGAAGTGGGAAGAAGTGAACATGGACTTCATTACGGGTCTGTATCAAACTCGTCGGCAACATGATTCAATATGGGTGATAGTAGAACGGATGACTAAGTCAACAAACTTCCTCCCAGTCAAAACCACAGATTCAACTGAGGACTATGCTAGACTTTATATCCGGGAGTTAGTCAGACTTTATGGGGTGCCCTTATCCATCATTTCAGATAGAGGTACCTAGTTCACCTCTCATTTCTAGGAGTCTTTTCAGAAGGGACAGGGCACCCAGGTCAAGCTCAGTACAACTTTTCACCCACAGACAGATGGGCAAGCTGAGAAGACCATTCAGACCCTAGAATATATGTTGAGAGCATGCGTGATCGATTTTAAGGGCAGTTGGGATGACCATTTGCCTCTTATCAAGTTTGCGCACAATAACATCTACCACTCTATCATTCAGATGGCCCCGTTTGAGGCATTATATGGTAGGAGGTGTAGATCTCCTATAGGGTGATTTGACGTTGGTGAAGCTACCTTGATAGGGCTATACTCAGTTCACGAGGCAATGCAGAAGGTTCAACTCATCCGATAAATATTAAAAACAACTATGCCAATGTGAGGAGAAGAGAGTTGGAGTTTGTAGTTGATGACTGGGTCTATCTGAAAATTTCGCCCATGAAAGGGGTGATGAGATTTGGGAAGAAAGACAAACTAAGTCCCAGGTATGTGGGACCCTATAGAATTTTGAGGTGTATTGGCAATGTAGCCCATGAGCTAGAATTACCTTCAAAATTAGCAGTTGTGCACCCAGTATTCCATGTGTCTTTATTGAAGAAGTGCATTGGTGATCCAACTTTAGTTGTTCCATTAGAAAGTGTGGGGGTGAAAGATAGTCTCTCTTACGAGAAAGTCCTAGTCTAGATTCTTGACCATCAGGTTCGTAAGTTGAGGAACAAGGTCATAGCTTTAGTCAAGGTCTTATGGAGAAATCAGCAGGTGGAGGGAGCTACGTGGGAGGCCGAAGCAGATATAATGACCAAATACCCATACTTATTTTCTACCGACTCTGTTATAGCTTGAGATATTAATTTGTCCTAGAACTCAATATAGTTTCATGTTCAGATCACATATTCAAGTTTCTTTTACGCTTATGGATGTACGTATGAAAGGTAAATTTAGTTCAATTATGTATTTTGAAACGGAAGTAGTCATTCTGTCTGTTTTGGATTTAAATGAGCAGTATTTGAAAATTATGACTATTATTCTCTACTTTCCTGTGTGTTTTCCAACATTCGAGGATGAATATCCTCAAGAGGGAGATATTGTAATACCTCGAAAATGCTTAAGATTAGACCCAAGATCAAATCTGGAAGTTGGCTGAAAACTGGGCAAAATGTTTCAAAACAGGCGACCTAACAGATCGTTGGTCCAACCAACGATCCGTTAGGAGTAGTCATGGGGAAGGCAGGCCTGGTGGCAGTGGAGGTAACGAGCGAAGTAACGACTCATTGTTTGTTACAATGAGTCATCATGCGGAGCCGTGGTGAGTATTGGTTCTTAGCTAAAGGGAAGGTAATGATTCATCCAACGACCCATCATGAGTAGTAATGAGTCGTGAGATGAGTCGTTACCAGGTAGAAGGGAATTTTCGGAATTTAGGCAGTGAACATGACGGATGGTGACCACGAGTCGTGGTCACCAGTAACGAGTCATGACGTCTCCCATTACCAGCCCCAGATGATTAATAGACAGTGTACCTAACGAGTGATGCCACGAGTCGTGGCCCAGGGTAACGAGTCGTTAGGTCCCTCGTTAGGACCATCTGATAGTTTTTCCCTGCGGGTTTTCAAGGGTATTCCAGTAATTTCCAACCTCCCTAAACTCAAAACTACATCATTTTTGACATAATTTCAGACCTATTAGTGGGAATGAACGGCCTTTTCCCTCATTCCCCACGTAGGTTCTCAGAAAGCATCGAAGAGTTTCTCTCAAGAACTTTCAGAGTAAGGTCCAGGGTTCTTCATCCATTGCAGAAATTCAAGTTCCACCTCAAGGGAGTTCTTAGCTAGGTATGTGCAAATTCGACAAGGGGATTGTTCTTCCCTTGTGTCCCCAAAAACTCTTCCTCAGTTCATTATCAGTTCTACCCTAATTTTTGATTGTGAAGATATTGCTATCAGAACTTGTGTATTTCTTGAGGGATATTACTCTATGATAATTTTAGATGTATTCCACCAATTTGTAACTAAATTAATGTCTGTTCCATTGAATATGAATTTTAGCCCTAACTCTTGAAAACAGAAACTAGAATCCTGTATAAGTATTGAATTCTCAAAATTGCTCGAATCTTTCAGAGTTAAGGGTTTCTATGAAATTTGTATGTGTTAGAAACTCAGTAAAATATATGTTACACAATTTCAGTCAGAAAGTTCATATACTCAGAAATGTCCGCCTAGTCTCAATTAGATTTTTAGCAACCTCCGGGTTGGCCAAAATAACGTCAGCTGATGAGTTTGACTACAGAAATTCTTGAGGTGTCAGTATCACCTCCAAGTTATCAGAATCAGATCCATAACTCAGTGTAGTGGTCCACGAGGTGGTCATGACACTTAGAAAGATAGCTCTGACTAGCCTTGGGACCCCATTCAGATTATAGTTTGTTCTTAGACGGTTACAACACTTCTAGATAAGAAGCTCTGACCAGTCAAGAATCAAGTTTCAGAATCTGATTAGATAAGACTCTCAGGGTACTTTCAGATATATATCCCTGACTAGTCTTAGGCCCCAGTTTCGAGCTATCAACTTAGTATTCAGTTTAGGATTATCTAGTGGGAATAGGACTTAGCACCGAGCAGATTGGGGTTCCAGCACACCTAGGTTCCCAAAACTACGTTGCCAACGTAGGATTCAGTATTTATTGTCCTGCTTGGCCCCAGACTTTTGTGATCACCCAGTTCATGTCTTTATACCTTAGCAAGATATATTGGGTCCTACCGGTGGGGTGTATACATCGGACTCCATGTCTAGCTCATGTGGTTACATGTCAGTTATAGACTCTCCCACTAATCAGCTCAGTCCAGTCTCAGAATAAGCAGTTCAGTTCAGTTCCAACTCTATCAATTTAGAGATCAATTCAATATAGTATTTCAGACTCAGAACTTTCAGGCTTAGGGCATGTCTTTGACCATTAGACAGGGTCATCTTGGCCATCTCAATTTATTACAGTTATTTAGCTTAGTATATCAGTTGGTCATTGCTTGTTATTTTCAGTTCAGTCTTTTATATTCAGTTATGTTTTCTCCTGCTTACTCAGTACATTCAAATTACTGACACATACTTTTATGCTGTATCATTTCATGATACAGCCTCAGGTTCTTAGACTCAGCGTCGTTAGTCACCACTGTTTGGACCCTCCTCAGTAGCAAAATTATGAGTCCTCATCTTTCGAGGAAGTTATTTCATTAGTTTAGTTTTCTTTTATTACTTTCAATTAGACTTAGAGTTAGCTGGGGGGCCTGTCCCAGCAACTCCTCCGTTAGATGGCTTTCAGACACAAACGTGATTTTCAGACTATTAGTATTGTTCAAATGTCTTACACTTTATTATTTGGACTTACATTTATAACTTTTTTATGTTATTATTTCAAAGCTTCCGCTATGTACGTTTTACCCAGAATATCAGAGTATGATAGACCAGGGGTTGACTTGGGGTTACTTGTGACTTCAAGTACTGTGTTCTGTCCAGGTTGTAGACTCGAGGTATGACAAACTTGGCACATAAAGCTTTGGTCACATCAAATAAGGATTTGAACCCTACTCCCCCTTCCTCTTTAGGTAACCACAACTTTATCCATGCTAACCAATGCCTACTCCTTCCATCTTCCCTACTACTCCAAAAAAAATCTTGCAAATATTCTGTACATCTCCTGTATTGTATATCTAGTAGGCATCATAGAAGAGAGTAGGTATATATGCAAGCCTTGTAGGACATTATTAATCAATGTAGCCTTTCCTCCATAAGACAGTAACTTTTATTTCCAAGATTGTAACCTTCTCTTTATCTTCTTAATAATGTTATTGTTGCACATCTTTCTCTTTCTTACATGAAAGATCAGGCATCCCAGATATAAAAAAGAAAAATTTCCTTTCTCAAAGCCAGTGATCTTCCCAACTTCCTGTATCGCAACATTGGTAGCCTTATTAAACATATAATAACAACTTTTCTCCTTGTTGATAAGTTGTCCATATATCACCACATATTTCTTCAAAACTTCCATAACCATCTCTATAGATCTTTTATCTGCTGAGGTAAAAATAATGGTGTTATCCGCATATGTTAAATGGTTTGTGTTGGCACTCTATTTGGGCATACCATACCCTTTGTAATTTGTCTCATCCCATAAAGCATTTAATCCCCTAGATTCTACTACCAATATGAATTGTGTAGGTGATATTGGATAACCCTACTTAATACATTTGGTAGAATGAAAAAATTCATGACTTTTCCCATTTATTAGAATTCAGTACTAGTTGTTGGCAACCAGTCTCCAAATCATATCAACGAATACTTTTGCAAAGCCCATTTCCTCATGACCTTAGTAAGGTATAACCAAGAAACCTTATCATATGCCTTAGTCAAGTCTACCTGTAGAATTACATTTGATGGCTTATCCCTCTACCTTATATTTGTGACTATTTCTTGCATGAGCAAAACACTTTCAATAATACTTTTGCCCTTCACAAAATCTGATTGGCTTGGGGAGATAATCTTATTCAGCACTCCAACCAGCCTTCCTTGTACCACTTTAGAGACTACCTTATTTATGAAGTTACTCAAACTAATAGGTATTAAATTAGAAAATGATTGTACCATATTTTTCTTAGGTAATAAGACCAAATTAGTGTGAGTAATGGCTTTAGGCAGTGTGTCTCCATTAAAGAAAGATTGTACCACCTCACTTACATCTCATTGAATAATTTGCCAACAACTCTGAAAGAAATCCCGAGTGAATCCGTCTGGTCCACTAGCACTTGACCAATCCAATGAGAATACAACTATCTTTATCTCTGCCCTATTTTGCTTGGCATATAAACATCCTGTTGTCATATTCTGAAATCATTTCTTCTATATGTTGCAGTAGTGAGAAGTCATTGCCCTTTTCTTCTTGAGTAAACTATTTCTTGAATACATCAACTACTGCTGTAGAAATTGAGCTGTTATCTTCTATCCAATTTTCATCAACATCTTGAATTCTTTTAATCTGTAATCTCTTTCTTCTGCCATTCACTAAATTATGAAAAAATCTAGTATTTCTATCTCCCTCCACATGCCATTCCACCCTAGCCTTTTGTTTCTAAAATTCTTCTTCATAATGGAGATACTTCTTAAATTCAGCTTGTACTTGCTGCAATACCATTCTGTTTGTGGCTGATGGATGTTCTTCCAACAGTTTCTCCTTGAGTCTCATAATTTCTTTTCAGATAGACAACTATTTAAATATGTCCCCACAGGTATTTCTACTCCACCCAGAAAATGCCTTTTTAATCTACTTAACTTTATATTTAAAAACCAAGAAAGGATGTCCTGCAAAATCTGCTATCCAGTTTTGCTCTATCGAAGGCAGAAATTCCTCATGTTCAATCCAAAATTTGAGGAATCTAAATGGTTTCTGAATATTCTCTTTTTCCACTATTGAAATAAACAAGGAGGCATGATTAGAACCTAACCTGGCCAAATGTTCCACCTCTACATTTCCCATCTGATCAAGCATAGTTTAAGTCACCACAACCCTATCCAGCCTCTCAAAGATGCAATCTTCAGCCAACCTCCCATTCCACCAGGTGAATAGACTATCTTTAAAAGGCACTTCAAATAATTCTGAGGAGTTTCTACAGAATATAAAGTCCTCCACCTCATGTGGCATAACAGTCAGACCCCCAATTTTTTCTTCTTCATTCTTCACTATATTGAAATCTCCTCCCACTAACCAAGGCAGAGTATTAGTATTTTCTAACATATAAATGTTATCCCAAAGTTGTAATCTTTCCTTAGCATTGCATTTAGCATACACTAATGTTGCCAATAAATGTTTATTCTACTCTTGGAAGAATAAGTCCAATGTTACTTGTTGCTCTGCATCACTCACCACCTGAACAATTATGTTTTCCCTTCTAAAATACCAAATCTTTATTACAATTTGAACCAGTTTGTTGCATTCCCAACATTCTTATGTATTTGTGGATGTATTTGGATTGTTGAAATGGTTCCATCAATGCTATAAGGAAAAATTAATGATGTCTGTTTAATATTTGTACCCTGTGAAGTGCTTTGTTTGTCCTCACGGATCTGATTTTCTATATCAATGCCTTCATTTGGAGCTAGACCTGTTGGTTGTGGTACTCCTTGTCATGATTCTGCATTGTTGTTGCATTTCCATAGCACCAGGCTTCTTTTCTTTTCTATTTCCCCTTCTGGTCTTTGGAAAGACCTCTTCAGCACTTCCTTATCTATGGGCT
Source organism: Datura stramonium (assembly GCA_018107945.1). Classification (NCBI taxonomy): domain Eukaryota; kingdom Viridiplantae; phylum Streptophyta; class Magnoliopsida; order Solanales; family Solanaceae; genus Datura; species Datura stramonium. Next base: position 94,489 of record JACEIK010002119.1, on the reverse strand, counting down.
CCACTATCATCTTCCTCCATTTTTCTGCTGCATTCACTTCTCCCATTATTGCTGCATCCCCCTTTAATGCTATCTGTGACTATTGTATGAAACTCCCTCATAGGACTTAGTTTCATTATCTCACTAGTTTCATTATCCCACCTCTATCAATTTCCTCATCCGATGCCTTATTTTCTAGCAGTTTTGCTTGATTCTCTCCCTTCCGGATAGCTTGCCACAAATCCGGTTTTAACATCCCAAAGGACGGCTTGCCAAATTAGTCAAACAGTAAATGTCATCATAGAAATAAAAAGATTTTTCCTACAAAATGGGTTGGCTTCTACATCCACCTGGATGGCTTTCCAAGCTACTCAACTCGAAATTTTTTTCTGTATTATAAATTTAGCTTTTAAACTCGAAAAACTAGTATACTTGTAACAAGATAACTTACCCGATATTTCATAGCCCTATACTACTTTAAGAATCATCAGTACCATGTCTTTTGAAGAGAAGAACAAGAGAGAATTTAGAAAGCACTCATATTATTGAACATATTAAATTTTAAAAAATGATTTCTTCTCCCCCTCCACTGTACAACCTAGCCTCCTTTATATAGGAGTTAGGAGACTAGTACTACAAGATAAACATGAAACGTTTATCTTACAAGATAATTCTAGCACACTCATCTGCATATGTGGCCCATAAACATATGAAGGGGCCTATTAAAACAAGAGACACCTAAGCCTAATCATGTGAAAATATGTGAACAGCCTAATAAGTACAATAGAAAACCATGTGATGGCATGTGATGGTGCGGCCTCTTGTTGTCCTCTTTTGGTCAGCCTATTGGAAGCATGTGAAGGTAGGTAAAAGCATGTGAAGAGGGGGCCCGATTTTATCTTGACATGGGTAGTACACTTTGGCGGATAATCTGAGGCGGTGAACCTCCAAAATCTTTCTCACATCATCAGCAATTATCTAGTGTGGTAGCATTTGAAGGTGTTGATGGCTCAACCAAAGGTGAATTAGCCACTGATTTGATGATTAAACATCTTCAANAACCTCCAAAATCTTTCTCACATCATCAGCAATTATCTAGTGTGGTAGCATTTGAAGGTGTTGATGGTGGATTTGAGCATCCTTCATCTGCATTTTATTGGAAGCCATATTTTTCGTTGACGGAACTCATATTTTCCAAGCTCCTCTTCAACGACCTTGTGAAGTAACATTTTTTGCTTGGCATCCCTACATGGAAAACTCCATATTTTGACTATATTGTATGGAAAATTTAATCTTATCCATGTGATGGCCTGAGTGATCTCATCTATAGTGATCTCATAGGTTCTTAATATCCATATGCTGATTGTCGAACCTTTTTCCAGTGAGGATGTTTATTACTGTGGTTCCATGTCGCCCATTCCTTCGGCCATACTTATTTTGGAATGCACTTATTTTGCTGGAAGATAAATCTTTGTACTTCATAATATTCGTCTTTAAAGAAAAAAAATAGAGACTTGAAATTTTTAACAAAATGAGAGTTTCGGCTTAGCATGGACTTTTCTGTAAATTATGTTTATCAGACGACATAACATGAACACCTTTGCATCGTATGATTTTTGAAATATTGAACCCAATATTTTCGTGGCTTGAACCACGGTAGGAATATCTTTAGATCTGGTTCAATATTGTCAAAATCTCAAAATACGTCGCACTTGAATTCCATAAGGATATAATACTGGTGACATAAGTACCAGAAAAATCATAAGAGCTCTTGTGGAAAATCATTGGCAAGTGGTATGAACACATAACAAAATGGGTATTTTGGGTTGACTCCATACTGCTTAAGGATGAATCCTCCATATTTTTTGAACACCTGAAGTTCATAGAAAGTCTATCATTCTATCAGAATGGATGGATCAAACGAGTCTAAGAATAAGTCTGATGGATGACTTGGTAGTTTCAATGGACTGGGACCTGGGGGTTTGGAAATCATGAAGACCTAGCTGGCTAGTTCCTTCTTCTTCTTGGTTCGCTTTGGCAAAAATCATTTTGCAAATTCATCTGGTCTGAATAGGAAATCTTCCATGATATTATCATTCCCCTTCAGGTGCTTAACTTGGAATTTGAAAGGGGAGAACCATTGTGCCCATCTGAGAATTTGTGAATGTGGAAGTATTTTCGGATTTATCTGGATCATCTTTGGGAATGCTTTCATATCCATCTCGATCTGGAATTCAATGTGAATTGAAAATAAATTTAACTTTTTAATTTCATTCTTCACAGCAAGAATTTTCTTGAATGTGGAATGACAATGTTGTTCCGCATCTTTGAATTATCCACTTGAATATCCGCATATCTTCCTACAACCATCTTTTTCCTCTAGAAGGACTATGCTCCAATATCCATTGTTGGCGTTAGTCTACAATATTTTCTTTCCATCTGAGGGAATATGGAGCGTTCTCACTACTTGGGACACTTGTTTTATCTTCTTGACTACTTCATCATGCTCCTTTCCCCAAAGTTGGGCATTTTTCTTAAGCATCTTTGTAAGTGGAGAAATATATGTAGAGACTTCAGGAATAAAATCTCTAACATAATTTATCATACCTAAAAATTGTTGGAGCTATTTTGTGGTGAAGTTGGTGTCCAAAAATTTGAGCAGTTCCTGACAAAGGTGTGGACCTGGGATATATGCTGCTTTATTAAAATGCATCCCCAAGAAATCAATCTCCTTCTGCATAAGGACCATCTTTTTTATAGAGAGCATAACTCCATTTTCCCTTATTATATCATGAAAATGACGAAGTAAGGTGAGTTGTTCCTCCAACGTATCATTGAATAGTAGTATACACTAGTGAGGTGTGGAGGATAGGCTGAAAGATTTAGATCATGGCATTTTGAAACAAAGAGGGTGCGCACTTTCCATTGAAAGTGTTGATCAGGAGTGCAAAATCCTATTTTTGGTCTTTCCTCAGGATGTATCCTCAATTGCCAAAATTCAAATTTAAGGTCAAACTTGAAAAAATATCTAACTTTGGCTAAGTGTGAAAACAAGGTGAGTCTGTTTGAAATAGGGAATTGATCATCTTAGAGGAAGTGGTTTAGAGGTTAGTAGTTTATGACTAATCTGAATTTACCTCTTGTTTGCCCGACTCTTTTATTGACATAAAAAGCTATGCATGCTCATTGAGAATCGGATGGCTCGATTAGTCCAAACTCCATGAGTTTTGCACACTCCTTGTTTGTAAGCTGAAGGTGTTATGGTTTCATGCCACAGTGTCTTACTTTGGTTGGGTTGATCTTTTCATTCTTCTTGAATGAGAGTTTGATGAAAAATTCTTCATTCAGCCAGAAAGAATTTTTGCACTTCTTTATAAACTCCTTGTGGGATTCAGCACATGAATGCTCCACCAGCTACTGTTCGATCTCCTTGATTTGCTTGTATTCAGTGATCTGGAATAGGCGTGACACTTCTGAGTACATCCTGAATTATTTCCGGAATGCTATTCCATAAGCTCCGATGTGGAGTCGATCCTTGAGTTGTCTGTAGATGTAGAACCCAATTATAAGGTTGTTTTATGGAATATCTAATCCGAACAACTTTGTTCTAAACTTTAACTCTAGGAAGAATTCAATTATGATTGGATGTATTATGATGACCGTGGTGGTTAGATCCCATTTGATGCAGTGTTGAAGTTCTTGAAATGGGGAACCCATTGATCATCAGGAAGAACGGTTGAGGCTGATCATGTATCCTTGAAAGCAATAACCTGAATTGGCTTATCCCATTTGGATGGATAAACATTCAGTTGGACTTGAGGAATATTTATGATGCTGTTGATCTCTTCCTCAGCTTCTGAAATCTAATAATGGTCATACCCATGTAATTCATACACATCCATGGAGAAAAAATTATCCTCTGATGGTTCATCTTTTAGTGAAATAACTGATTCAAGATCATAGTCCTTGATATTAACATACTCTTCTATCTCAGCAAGAAGGTGGATAGATCTTCTAGCTTGAGGATATTTCTTCGCAAAGTGTCCAATCTTGTTGCAGATGAAGCATCTGCCATTTTTCTAGAACTTGCCTGGACCATTTCTCCTGAAGTCTTTTGTATTCCTGGTGAATTTGTATCTTCCTCTAGTAGGCTTTGGCCATTTGGATTTCTTGAACCTGTTTCACCTTCTAGGAGCATGGCAAGAGCAACTAGACCCAGTTATTAGGTCAGTTTTGCTGCAGGCTTTATTGAGGGCTGGATTGTTGTTCATGATCTACTTTAGAACAGATCTGTTTGTGCAAATATCTTTCAATTCTAGAAAAATTGCTTGCCTGATATAACCGACTTGGGGAGATTGTGATTGACTGGAACTTTTCTTGACAATCGTCGTGGTTTGCCCCACTAACATCTTCGGCAAGGATGAGACAAAGTCTTGCTTCAAACTGGTGCCCCTACCTATTTCTAAGTATATTTTTACCATCTTCTGGAAGTGGATATCAATGACATTTCTGTTGAATGACACAAACTTCATTTCGAAGAATTGTCTTTGCAACTTTTCTTGCCTTTGGCCAGTATCTCCACAAAAGACTTCATGTAGGATCCTGATGTTAAAAGCAAAGTCCTAGGACATGAGGAAGGTATTTTTCTCACGTATCCCCAGTGAGTTTCACCAGTCTCTAAGGATGCCAGAGAACCTTGATGTGAATTTTGACAGGATTATATACTTCTCTTAATCTACCAAGTTTTTTTTATCACCATTAAGTAAAGAAGTCTTGGATCCTTTGGGGCCATTTTGAAACCTTGGCATCATTGAGAGTATAAGAATGGAATCCAGTTTCAACCAATTTTGGTGTTGGTTGTTCTAGTCTCTTTTCCAGAATTGGATCATCTGTCATCCCGTCCTGGTCGCCGTCTACTTCAGAAACTTCTGGTTCTCTTGGTCGGTTCATGTGTATCAGTGGATTGTCTTCCTCGGAGGTGTCTAGTGAGAAATTCTCACTTATCTCCAAATCTTCTTCAGTTTTTTCAGTAGGATCACTATCTGTTGGTTCTTCAGTACTGGATCCTAGGCTGCCATCTTCTTCCAATCCAAGAGGTCCAGAACTACTTGATCTAGAATCATCAAGTTTTCTGGATCTTGCTCTTTAGAACTTTATCCAACCTCCTTCTTTCTTTTGTATTGCTATTGTGCCTGCAATCTTGATGCCTTGCCCGCCATTTCCTTGCCCGCCATTTCCTTGCCCTATCTCTTCCTTGGTGGGAAGAGTAGTTTGGTTAGATATGAGTGAGTCTTTTCCATCTACATCCAGTCCTTGTAAATTTCCAACTTTGTCTCGTCCTTGTGAATCCCTTACCAAAATACATATGTCTCCTACACTTAGAAAAACTCTTTCTTGTAAATATGACTATCTTTATGAAGTAGATATCATTCCAGATGAAAATAAAGTGTCTTCTACCTACTTACCTCTCCTAAATCCTTACTCTACCTTTTCCAAAAAGACGACTTATCCATGGTTAAAAATTTGTTCCTTAGTCCAACATAAACCTAAAGGAGTAAAAGAATACGTTGCTTCTTTGAAACTTGATCAGCACCCTATTCTAGCCACTTAGGAGGAACAATTTTTTACCTTACAGATTCCTGATGATTTTCCAAAACAATGGAAAAATCATAGCTTTACCCAAATTCATTTTGTTATCGTCCGAATCACCTTGTCATATCATGGAAGGAGCCAACCCGTTGTTGCACATCTTTCACTCCTTGATACCCGATATCAAGAGTGTTAACATGTTAGTTTGGGTATAACTGAGGTCATCTTGAATGCTAGGATAGTTTTTATTACATTATTCCCAAATTTCAACATGTCCCTAAGTGATCCATATTTGACAGAGGCCTTGAAGATCCAAGTCCAGATATAGGGAGCTCCATAAGCTAGAGATGCTATCCAAGCAACTCTTCACTACCAAATAGCTTGGCAAGTTCAGAACCATGCCATGAATCTTTCATTTTCAGGTGGAGATTATGCTTTACTACTATACGTAGACTCCACCAATGAACTACTACATGCACCCAAATATTGAGGAAAATACCAAAGGAAGAACTTGTCAAAATTCTTCCTGACTCATAGGTTACCAACTATGAGAAGATGAGAGAACCTCTTATTGAACCTCTTCGATCCACTGAACCAATCTTTATAAAAAAATAGGATAAAACTGTTGACATCGGCTTTGACCACTCTAATCTTAAAAAACTAAACAGTACAACCTTTGATCTTTAGATGTACCAACCTACATCCATTCCTATATATGAAGTTAACTTGGATGCATTCTCTTTGAACCTCTCAGCTATTATGAGTGAACATGATTGGATTAAACAGTTCAATCATAAAGGTCATAGTATATGGTGGTCCAAATGTCCCTTTACCAAGCACTGCCCATGGGACATTAAATGTAACTACCAAGAATATCTGGAGGATGAGATTGAATATGTTGAGTTTCATGGGAAGAGAGTCGAGCATAAAAAGAAGAAGGGAAGATGCTCGAAAAAGGAATTCTGAAAACGATATGAAGATGGGGATCCATCTATTGGTTCCTTGAACCGCCCTAAAAAATATGAATTCCTTATTTGCTACAAATCTTAAGTATTTATATCGAGTATCAAGGACTTTAAGGCGGACAACAACAGGTTGGCCTTTCCTTTCATGATATGACAAGGCGATTCGGACGACACCAAAATGAAGTAAACCCATGATTTTTTCATTATTTTGGAAAATCATCGAAAATATGTAGGGTGACAAACTATTCCTCCTGAGTGGCTAGAATAGGGTGCAGATCGATTTTTGAAGTAGCAACATATTCTTTTACCCCTTTAGGTTTATGTTGGACTAGAGAATGAATTTGTAACCATGAATAAGTCATCTTTTTGGCAAAGACAAAGTAAGGATTTAGGAGAGGTAGGTAGGTAGAGGACACTTTATTTTCATCTGGGATGATATGTACTTCATAAAGATAGTCATATTTACAAGAAAGAATTTTGTTAAGTATAGGAGACATATGTATATTGGTAAGAGATTTACAAGGACTAGATAAAGATGAAAATTTACAAGGACTGAACGTAGATGGAAAAGACTCATTCATATCTAACGAAACTGCTCCTCCCTCTGAAAGGATGGACTGGCTCTGATACCACCAAGGCAGATAAAGGGTGAGGAAACAGCGGACAAGGCAGTGATATTGTAGGCACAATAGTTTTCATACAAAGGGGGATTGGGCTTCAACATCTCTGTGGACGACTTGACCAATCTTGAGATTCAGTGGCACTTCTCTCAAGACCGTTGCTTACACATAGAACAAGATGATGAGCAAGGTAGAAAACATTGAGAAAAAAATGGACCAAGCATCCCCTCAGCATGTCGGTCTTATTATAGCCTTGGAATTGTGACTGGAAAACATAAAATATGAGATCTGTCCACCAGACACCTCACTTTTTCACTTCTTCACAACAACAAAAGGAGATGACTTCCATTAAAGACAAATACAACACCTGAGACATGGACCTTTTGAGCCCCAAAAAAGTCCAGAGCCACTCTACAAAATTCTCTTTTTTTCTCATGTCATCACAGACATATTCACCACCTACATTGGACCTCTCCGGTACTACTTTCCCTTCTATTCCACATGAACCCATGCCTTTTACTAAAAAATCCAAAAGTGAGCCTGAATTTGACATTGCAAAATGGGTATGGAAAGGAAAGACTCTCAAAATGAGAGTTCTGGCTCAGCATGGACTTTTCCATCAATTATCTTTATCGACCGACGTAGCATGAACACCTTTGCATTATATGAATTTTTAAAATATTGAACCCAATATTTTCATAGCCTGAACCACAGCAGGAATATCTTTAGAGCTGGTTCAATCTTGTCAAAATCTCATAATATGTTGCACTTGAATTCCATAAGGATATAATACTGGGAACATAAGTACCATAAAAACCATAAGAGCTCTTGTGGAAAATTATTGGCAAGTGATATAAACACATGACAAAAAGGGTATTATGGGTTGACTCCATATGGCTTAAGGATAGATCCTCCATATTTTTTGAACACCTGAAGCTCATAGAAAGTCCATCGTTCTATCATAATGAATTGATCAAATGGGTCTATATACTGACTGAATAAGTCTAGTGGATGACTTGGCAGCTTCGACGGACTAGGACCTGGTGGGTTTGCAATCATGAAGACCTAGACGACCGGTTTATTCTTCTTATTGTTTCGCTCTAGCAAAAATCTTTTTGCAAATTCATCTGGTCTGGATAGAAAATCTGTCAGGATATTATCTTTCCCCTTCAGGTGCTTAGCTTGGAATTTATAAGGGGAGAACCACTATGCCCATCTGAAAATTTGCGGATGTAAAAGTATTTTAAAATTTATCTGGATCATCTTCGGGAACGCTTTTATCCATCTCGATCAAGAATTCAGTGTGGATTAAAAAGAAATTGAACTTCCCAAAGAGTCCCCCTTTTATTTTTGTCTTATTCTAGCACGTTCTTTCCCCTATTTGATTGTGTGAGTCCACTTCTTCTCTTTCACCTACCTCTTCATATCTTTCTATTGCAAGAGGCTCCTCATCTTGTTGCTGGCTTAATGTTATGGCACCACATTGGCCTCCGCACTTTTATTTGGAGGATAATTGTCATTCTCCCATGCTCCTTTTATTAGATTTCCTTTCTCCTCCTTATCTATTTCTGTTGCTACTTCTTTATAGTCTTTTTCTTCTAGATACACACCTGAACAACTCTCCCTTTTCATTTTAGTGTTAGACTCTTCCTTGTTGTTTCTCTTTACTGCCTCTTTCTACACTCTATCTCCTCATGATTTGACAACCCAAATTTTGGTGTATTCTGGGGTTGCTGTCTCTCCTCCCTTATGGACTTTTCTTCTTTATTAACATCTCCCCTTTTATCCTTTTCTTTCAATCCAAAGTCTGTTTGTTTCGATTCTTGCTTTTCCTCATTGTTTGCCAATGAGGCAAACTAATTAGAATCTGCCTTCCTTTCCTCCTTCTTGCGTCTTTCCTTATTTTGTTATTCCCGCTCTCTCATTTTATGTTGCCGTACTTTTCAATTTGTTGTATCTCCTATGTTTTTACCACTTGTAAGTATCCTAATTTGTTGTGTTTTCATCTGTTGTTGTCCCTCTGTTCCTCTTGTTCTCAATGTTGGTTCCTCCCACCAGTTATCTTCCCTGTTTTTTCCTCTATTTGGAGTTTTTTTATCTCCTACGATTTTACCACTTGTAAGTATCCTAATTTGTTATGTTTTCATCTGTTGTTGTCCCTCTTGTTCTCAATGTTGGTTCCTCCTACCAGTTATCTTCCCTGGTTTTCTCCTCTATTTTGCACACTGTACCAACATTCATCAACACTATGTCTCCCTATACATTGCAACTGGTCCAGTATTTTGGAATGTGGTCATACACTACTTTCACTTTCTCTATCCTTATTGCGCCAGTAATCTCATCATGGATTTCCATTATCACTTTTCCTGGCATCTTGCTTGCTAGGTCCACTTGAACTTTTACTCTGACACTACTTGGTCGTGTCTTATTTCTTGTGACCATATCTACTTGCAATGGTTTACCCACTGCAGATGCTATGAAAAATAAGATTTCCTTCACAAAGAATGTAGGAAGTAAATTGGGGAAAGAGATCCATGCAATTGCCTGGGTAGTTTCATCATCAATTTTGAATTTTAAATCATAGATTAGCGTTCTCATCACATATAATCCTCCTTTTGATGTTAAATAGTATGCATTTTTTGACATGATGTTAATGAAGTCCTCCAAAATGGTGCATCTAATTAAAACATGCCTATTATGAAAATGACCAATCCTGCATTCTCCCCTTATACCGCATTGCACAGGTATGATTTTTCACAATTCCATTGATGACCAACCCTATGATAACTTCCCTATGACCGCATAGTTTAGATTTTTGATCATGTCCATTCTCTTCACTTATGCCTCCGTCTATTTCACAATATGTTCACCATTAATTATTGTTGCCTCCTTAACTGGGATCTGTGGTATCACCACCCTATAAACAAGTTTTTATCTTTTTTATTTCATAATTTTATGTTCTAGGATACATCGCATAGGAAGCAAAAATAAAATAAAATTTCATTAAATCAATTAGATTTAATATGCTCAAACAAAAAAGATAATAAATTATAATTAATAATCTCCCCTAGTACCAGTAGAGCATCGCGTGAATAAGAATATTATTATTAAATTAAAAAGAAGAGTTGCGGGCAATAATATTAAATTAAGTAAGAGCTACTGACTAATGAAATTTCCATATGGGTAACTTCAAAATGAAAAATTAAAAATCTTAAAATCATATATTGATAACAAAAGAGATAAGGTAAATTCAATTTCTTATTATTCTGTTAATATAGAAGCAGTAGTTGAGCTACTTAATCTATCTGTGTCATCGACATGGCTGCTTAGATTGATTTGATTTTACTGAGGCATTAAAGTCATTTAACTAACAACAGTGTATTGTCCTGCTTGGGTTGTATGGTGAAAAAGCTTGGACCTAGGATTTTATGGATGAAAACAACACTTTCCTTTGTTTAATAAACTAGACAAACGTGTCTGTGCAACGCACGGGTGCCTGAGTAATTTTATTTTGCTATTTAAATGTTCAATAATGAAATTACGTCATTATATATCTTCAAGTAATGACATCAAAACAGAAATTGGTTTACATCATCTTTCATGAGTGGTAGGAAAAACATAATTGGTTTTCATCTACAGTACGACATCAAATATTTAGAATGTGCTTTAAGAAAAAAAAATGAAATTGAAAGAGAATTTTAATTAATCAAAAGTTCAAGGATAAAATATACCAATAATGTAAAATATTTGAACGAGGAGGAATAATAATACATAAAAACATAAATATGCTTTGACATTGAGATAGGTTAAAATGTATATTTTATCTACAAAAAATAACTGTTGGATGATGACCATAACTTGGACCACAGGAATCGAACCGTGCAGCATATCAATTGACAAAGCTCAAGAAGAAAAATTGCTCACTTCTTCCCCAACTTTTAAGTATCAAACTGTGCAGCATATCAATTGATAAAGCTCAAGAAGAAAAATTGCTCACTTCTTCCCCAGCTTTTAAGTTTTCACATTCTGTGATTTAGCACCAGAAGGTTGTGTCTTTGAATTTGAAACTTGAGTGTCAGCAACAGGTCCGTCTGGGTGACCTTTTATGTCTTCTCAACAGGAATCTCGGTCGATTAAGATTCCATTGAATTTATTGTTAATATGATCGTATTATCAAATCAACATTAGTAAGCTTAGATCAAAGTATGTATTTTTTTATTAACACACCTATTTCATACCAATAAGAATGAAATACAATGTGTGTTTCTTTGTTTAAACTGAGTAAATCTTGTCAAGAGACCTGCACGCTCGAATTAAATGAATGTAATCACATATACAATTTGATTAAATAATGAACAATCTACCACGCAGAGCAAGAAATTAACATAAGAATGAAGATCCTACCGAGTTGGAGTATAGGAAAAGAACACCACTTATTTATTGTCTTAAAACTCTATCTGAACCCGAATCATAGAACTTGGACAAGACAGAATTCTCATCTCACTTAAAACACTGTAAATATATAGTAACAACGAGCCCTTCCGACTTCAAAAGTATTATAATCCAAAGGGGACACATGTCAACTAAATCTGAAAAAGCAATAAAATTTGACAAAGGAACATATGTCAATAGAAGAGTTAAACTCCTAAAATTATACCAGGTAGTAACATCTCAAATTATTCAAGGCAAATTAAGCAGAGAACATATACCTGAGTTCTCTTTTATTTAAAGAGATAGAGGGGTTAGATTTTTAGGTTTGGGATTGTGGCACAAGATTAAAATCTTGTAACACGACTGCTAAATCCTATGATCCTACTCTATGCTCCTCACTCACCCCATTAATCAAAACTACCACTCCATTTGAATACATGCAAACTAATCGCCGAACTTCCTTCTTCAACTTCTACCATGTATTAGAAACATGGATGTACTTACCTTTTTTTAAAATGTCTGCAAATGAACAACTACAAAGAATAACAAATTAAATGTTTCTAATCCTAGTACCATGATTGATTTCAATAGTAGTTTACATAAGATGTAATGTTCCCAGAAAGCAGTATGATATACAAAAAGGAACAAAAACTATTTAAATCAGTTAACATCTAACTAATATAAAAGATACTTAGAGAATGAATTCACACTACATTTAGCATTGTTACTGTACATTCTATTTCTAGCAATTTACTGAATGAGATCATCAAATGTTGAAACATGAAAAAGAAACACAACTGGAAATTGGGCCTATGGAAATATTTTTATGGAAACAGTTTAGAAACCGTTGCTATAGAGTGGATATTGCAACGGTTATATCCGTTGCATAAGGTTTATGATGGGATTAGTATACCTTATTAACCAAACCGTTGCTATTATATTTTAACCACTGCCATAGAATATTTTTTGCAACAGTTTTGACCAACCGTTGCCGTAGATTATTTGTGGCAACGGTTCTTTGCTATTGGAACGGTTAATTTTTTTCCTGTATTGGCCCAAATTCGCCAAAAAATATATACAGTCCGCCTCTTTGTTTTACTATTTTTCTTTTTCATACAAAATAATAGAACAAAATACAGTACAGATTGCCTCTTTGTGATTCGTCGGTGTTAAAGAATCACAAAATCGCCATGTTGAAGAATCACAAAATCTTCGGTATTGAAGAATCCATCAATATCTCTTTCTCTTCATCAAAATCGCCAAATCCCCCAAATCGTCGGTGTTGAAGCTCCTAGTAAGCTTTTACTTTTTTTCCCCAAGAATCTGTTACCAGTTGACCTGTATAAAATATTTAAGAAAGAATCTTTTGATTTTGGGAATATGGGTTTAGATTTAAGGGTTTTTTTGCAGTGTCCTGTTTTATATATGTTTGTTCATTTTATGGGTATGTTTGGATTCATCATGGTAGATGTATTTCTTGAAAAGGAAGAGCTTTCTTTGACTTGTATTTATACAAGGTTATGATATTTATGGGGAATGGTATCTTGGAGTTTTTCTTGTTTGAGCTTTACAGAGAGAACAATGTGCAAGATTTCATGGTTGCCTGCATTAGGTGTTCGTGTTTGTATATTATATGTTTGGTGTAAACTGGAAAATACCACTCATGTAGATGATTCTTAGATTTTGGGAGGTTTTGTGAGTACTGGTATTCTAAAATATTTGTACAGAGATACAAATGGTGTATACAGATGAAATAGCTTTTTTTTTTTAAAAAGAAGGTTGTGTTTGTTGCTTCTGATCTGACTTTATAACAGATTTTGGATATAAGAGAGAGGATACATGATACATTGCAGAGCCCTAATTCTAGGTTGTTTTTTCTATTTTCTAATGTTTGTTTTTTATATATTTGACATGTTTTTCCTTGTTGAATTGTATAGTCACTTGGGTTTGATTTTTTGAATTGTAAAACCTTTCTCGTTGATATTGTGCGTGGATGGAGATTTTGGTTGAAAGAAGAAATTGACACCAGTCGTTGAGGAAGAAATCAATTTGTTTATAGTTTTGGGGGTATGTTTTTTCTAATTTCTTTATATTCCTTGAAATTATTGAGTTTTTGTCTCTCTACTACAAGTAGAAAATGACTTATTGGAGCTACATAGCCATTAATCAATATATCTAATTTTGAAATAATAAGAGATTCATTTACTTCTTTCGTTTCCCTTCCACTCTTTCTGGGCAACTACCAACCATAAATATACTTAATGAGGTAAGATTGATTGTTGTGCATGATTTGCTTATTATTTCAGCTTCTAATGATTTCACATAAGATACATTCTCCTAAGTAACCAAATTGGATGTGCTTCAATATTTGATGGCATTGCAGCATCTTCAGCCATCTGTGAATGTGCTTTTTTTCTCTTTTATGAAGGTAAACACAATCTAATAAAAAATAACATTCGAAGGGGTTGCAAACCCAAGTACAAGCTAGTTAAAAAGGACTTAACTCAACTATAATAATCAAAAATTATATAT